>JAECUM010021472.1:0-53492 GCA_016617855.1 Megalonaias nervosa | reverse complement strand
CATTCGTCAATAATATATCAAGGTATAATACATTATTTTTTTTTTTTTTTTAAACGCGCATTATACATACAATAAAGTAATAATAAAACTGTTTATCTCTATTTATTCATAAATTTTTGATATAGTTATCAATAGAGATATATGTATCTTTAACATCAAGTTTTATGTATTTTTATGTATTAACGTATCATTTATCTGTACTGTATATGCATTTTTCCATGTCAATTATTCGTTAAAGAATAAAACAATTACTGTAATGTGTCGAATTTTGGAGAAGTACTGGATCCTAAAGTTGAATAAATTGTGCATTAAAATTTTATCATAGTCAAGCCAGAAAAGTCTTTGAGAAAGTTCACTTTGATTTCCCTTATTTCATCTCTAAAACATAAAAGGGCCTACGTTTAAGCTTCAGTGGAATTGATCCAGTTATCGTAACGGTATATTGGCAGAGAGTACATTAGAACTACGACCGTATCGGTTGTAAAGGACCGCATGTCAAATAATTGATTTTCAAAGTAAAGCTAATTGCAGCATATTCTAGGCTGTCGAAAACTGATGAAAGACATGATTATTTTGGGAAAGATTTAGGAATAGTTGTTTTCGATTGGTCAGTTAAAATTAAGGCGTACACTTTGGAAGTAATCTGAATTTAAGGTATCGACTTTGCTCGGAATTCTTTAGTCCAATTTTGCTTGCGAGAAGTTGAATTTGAGACTCCGGTGGGAAACCTGAGAACAGAGTTTTCCCTCATTAACAAAGCAGAGAGGCCAGATAGCTGTCTTGAATGGAAAAGACAGGTTATAGTGCTAGGACGCACGATGGTGTGGAAAAGAAACATCATTAAGATACGCAATTTTAATTTCCATGTAATTTTATATTTTGTTGTTGGTTTTATGCAAATGTGTTTGATATGCTTGTAATGTAATCCATATATTCAAATGTGTAGAATTTCTTATGGTTATATGAATTTATTTCCTTTGTCTGTTGGATGATACTGTTTATCGTGAGTTAATGATAATCGCATATTTACGTACGATTTTCTAATGCTCAAATGATCTTGCAGGTTATTGGTTACTGTGAGCTAGAATTTAGTGAATCTTATGCAATAGTAATCAAGTCTTTATCTTACTGAGTGGAACTGACTAGCCAGATGTAAGAAGACGTATAGTAATGTATGCTTATTTATGCGGCAATTACCGCGTGGAACAGGGACGATGAACTGTTTAATTAAGGTCAGACTTGGTATATTGCAATGGTCATTTGTAACTATAGAAAACGATTGTACCTTACATCAAATACAATAAATTTGTAAGGACAGTTAATCGTTAAGGTCACATTATGCAGTATGGATAGCTATTTACGTCTCTCAATAACGGAAGTAAGAGAATTTTATATATATATATATATACGGATAGGTGGTGAACATATATAGCTTTAGTCGTAATATTGTCATTTAAGGGAACAGCTTTCTATATGCTCCACGAGAAACCCGATGAGGACAGCCCAAGAGGGAAGTCCGCAAATAGAGATTTCAGAATAGAAGGATCAAGAGGAAGAACCAAGCACACACGCTAGACGTGGAATACACAAAGTCAAAAGAGAATGACGCCAGGTGATGCAAGTCAGGCGTGGACATTGTACTCTTTTCACCACTCGTTACTATGATGAACGAATCCGTAAATTGAACACTGCTATTAAATTCCATTAATGTAAATCGGTTGGATTGTAATTGCAATTTTAGCTTATGTATTAATTAATTAAATTTATTTTATTTTATTTTTTTAAGGGAGCTTGTATTTGTTTATTTCTTCTCAATAGTCTTGCTTAGTTCTCTGTCAATGTTACTGGGCAATAACATCGAGGGAGGTCATCCTCTAGATAACGATCGAAAAATCAATTAACAGAGGGGCACACACGCACGTCACACATCCGCACGTCTCACGTTCACGACATCTACCCCTTCCGTTACAAATACGTTAGGTTAAAAATGTAAGCTATGACGTCATCTTGTTTATGTCCTGTTGTTTATATCATTGATCACTTAGAAACAGAATGTATTTAATGACGTAAGCAATGATATTGAATTTAGCTTGAATTCAGTCTGATGAAGGAATAAAGCGAAACCGGTCACACATTCTAAGTGTTGTTTATTTTATCATATATTTATATAAATTATAAAATAAACAACACCAACACGTAGAATGTGTGATTGGTTTCGCTTTATTGCTTCATCAGACTGCATTCAAACTGAATTCAATATCATTGATTACGTCATTAAATATATTCTGTTTCTAAGTGATCAAAACTATAAACAATATGACATAAACAAGATGACGTTATACTTACATTTTTAACCTAATTGTCTTAGATTTTAACGAATAGTTAACATGGAAATTATGCATATACAGCACAGAGTAATGATATTTTAATACATACATAAAACTGGATCTTAAAGATATGTATATCTCTGTTGAACATTATCTGAAAAACGTTTTTGAATAAATAGAGATAAACAGTTTTATTAACATTTATTTTTTTTGGTATAATGTTGCATTGTTTCTAGTTTTGCTGTTGTTGTTTCTTTTATTGTTTTCTTGAGCTGCTACCGAATCTTTTCCCTGGCGATTATTTACTTAACGACACGATTTGCGCTCTGCTTGTTTGACTAGATGAACTTTGTATTTTGAATTTTGTTGAATTTTGTTGAATTTTGTATAATTTTTATAATGTTGCATAATAATTTTTGCGTAATTTTGTATAATATTTTTATTTGGTATAATGTTCATGTTGCCACACATTTTAACAAGAGTTCCCATACTTTGCAAGATTTCTCCTTTCAACCTATTGCTACAGTTGATTCTGAGATGGAACGTCTGCTAAAGGAAACCTATTGGATCTACCGTCTTAATACGGTATATCCTAAAGTTCTAAATTCCAAAACACTATACGACATTCATTAATCTAATTTTTTTTAAATTATGTCCCCTGTTTACAAATAGTTAATAATATTTTTAAATTATTCTATTTTTCTGAATAACTTAACTAGTGAAAGTATAAACTAATACCATAAATTAAGTTTAATAATTCCTTAAAAATGAAAGGGCATTTTAAATTAATTCTGAATATATTATGATTAATTATTTATAGAATACTTATTTATTTTATGATTATACGCATTATGCACACCATAATTTTTAATAATTTTTTTATTATATAATTTGAATTCTGTTAAAATAGTGAACATTCGTCAATAATATATCAAGATATTATATATATATATATATATATATATATATATATATATATTTTTATATATATATGTATATTATTCAAATGTGCATTATACAAAATAAAATATTAATAAAACTGTATCTCTATTTATTCATAAGTTTTTTGTATACTGCCTTAAATCACAAGTTATATCACTTTGCATAGAAAAAATCATTAAAGTGATCCCTTTATAAACATCGGTTTAATTCTGGTATGCGTACTAAAGTCTGCAAAGTTGCTTTAGTACAAAGCGATATATTGAATCCCATTTCCCCAGCAAAGTCTAACGATCCGAAGATTTGAGATGGCTTAGCATGGGCTGAAGCTACATTGGATCCACATAAACCCCGAGAATTCTCGCGATTCGAGATGGTTTTTACATGGGTCGACGAATCGTCTAAAACAATACAAACAAACTCGTTTCCATTGAAAAATTTTGGTACTTAAAACAATTCATTGAATGTATGCATAGTTTATGAAGAAAACGGTCTAGATGTCCACTCCTTCGGAGGAATGTGTTTATCTAGTCAGACAAGCAGAGCGCAAATCGTGTCGTTAAGTAACTAATCGCCAGGGACAAGATTCGGTAGCAGCTCAAGAAAACAATAAAAGAAACAATAACAGGAAAACCAGAAAACAACCAGATTGCACTATTGCTTCACACTCTGTCAGCTAGTCCCTGCTAGACTAATGAGGGAAAATCAGGTCCATAAACTTGTTGTCACTAATTCCCATTGCATTCTTAGTTATTGTACCAAACTGCACATTTGTGATTGACTGATCTTAAGTTATGAAGATGCTGGCCTGAAGTTAATTATCACAGACAGCTCCTTGCAGGATCCATTCAAATAATCACAAACTTACAGAATTAAATCTATCTTTCTTCTGTTGACACTGTACCCTAAATCCCGTTGGTCATAATGGTTGAGATTTCACACATTTGTATTTGAGGCTACATCATTAATACACAAATTGCTTTGCGCGGGCTATACACTCCTTACTACTAACACAAACATTTCTTGATGACTGCATCATCGAACAAAATAATAACATTAAAGTAGAGGGTGGTTTGCCAGTCATCAATTTATATACAGCTCCAGTTAATGCAGTCGTAGGCCCTACTGTTGGGAATTAGGTTCTCCAAAAAAGATGGAACTTTTATGTACTTCTTACTACAAGAAAATGAATGACAGAAGTTGAGAAAGGGTACGATAATATCAACGATTAAATAATGAGCATGTTTAGTAGTTAATATAGAAAATGGAATATTGCCTTCATGATATTACATGAAGAACCAATATTTACTTGTGTGGTATCTCTAAAACGTACAAGTACTTTAGTCGGCATGTAAAGATGTACGTAGGAGGGAAACTTGAGAGAGAAAGTTATGGTTATTGAAAGTTGAATACAAAATACCAAATTAGAGAATATGGAGACAAACATACATATTGATGATAACCCAATACACAAGGAAGCAAACAAGCAAGCAAACAAGGAAGCAAACAAGCTAGCATACGAAAATCTGTGATGATTTAGTTGAAGTAAAAAAAATATCTGACAGTAAAATAAGGAACTTCATATAAAAAAATTAACAACAGACTCTTATCCTTGCCTCGCAACTCAGTTTAACCTTTAATTTAACCGACTCATTACAGAATTATCGATAAACATGAAAATAACCAACACATAAACAGCTATTTCAAGCCAAGAAACATTTAATTTAAACGCAGAGCACAAAGTGATACCAAAATCAGATAGAATGAAGCAGAATGTGCAGAATGGATATCAATAGTAAATTCGCAATATCTTTATGGCATTTAGCATAGCAAAGAGTAACCGAAATGTTAAAACTGATATAAAGGTTTCCCATTTACTTTCAGTAAGAAAACATTTCTGAATGTAAAATACTATTATCTGATGAAAAACCTTTCAGTCAACAAAAAATAATTCTTAAACAATTTAACAAAATTTGCAATAATTTAAACCATGCACCATTTTAACATTTAACATTACATCATTTTAATATTTAATATTACAACATTTTATCATAATATCATTACACCAGTTTAACATTTAACATTACATTATTTTAACATTTAACATTACATTATTTTAACATTTAACATTACATCATTTTAACATTTAACATTACAACATTTATCGTAATAACATTACATAAGTTTATCATTTAACATTACATTATTTTAACATTTAACATTACACCATTTTAACATTTAACATTATATCCTTTTGACATTTAACATTACATCATTTTAACATTTAATATTATATCATTTTAATACTTAACATTACATCATTTTGACATTTAACATTACAACATTTTATCATAATAACATTACATAAGTTTATCATTTGACATTACATTATTTTAACATTTAACATTACACCATTTTAACATTGCATCATTTTAAAATTTAGCATAACACAACCATGACAGGAGATTTATTAAAGAATACAATGAATAGTTGATTGACGATAAAGTTAACTAAGTTGCTATCATTTAATGCAAAATTTAGGATTGAGCTATTGCTGCAAGTTAGCACAAGTCTGAATAACTATGTATGGTCTTATGTTTATGTTTAGGTTTAAATTTAGGTTCTCAATTTAAAAATAGAATATATTTTGAGCAGTCTGTTTTCACTGTTCAGTGCTAATGAAAAGATGCTTTAAAATTAATTTTGGTGGGAAAAGGCCGTGACGAAAACATCAGGATAAGATTTCAGCAACACATTTAGACTAAAGTACATTGTGGTGGCGAAAGTATGGTTCTTTTGGCCAGTGATGTGGTGATCGAAGCAGGTAGCATATTTTGCAACAACAACTTTCAGAAAGCGATTAAACAACTTTACACTAGGATTGAACAATGTTATAAATACCGATGCGGTAAAAGATGTGTTTGCAGCAGCTGATAAACAGTCTGTTTCAATTAGTCAAAAGACAGAGAAGGAAATGAACGAATTCCCACTATGACAGGAACAGACAAGACAGAATAACCTTTCCAGCTGTTTTTAAAAGATTCCAGATAATTGTGCTACCGACGTGTCAGAAAAGGAAATAGTTCGCAATGTTTTTCTTTCTGTTTAGGAATGACTGTTTGATAACTTGTCCACTACTACCTCCACCAGCACTTGTTCTTCCTCCACCACATACAAATCCTTTTATTAAATTATATTTGATAGAGCAAAAAATGTTGCTATCATGCCTATCGCTGTAATAACTGTGCCAATTGTCACAGTTTTTAAACAATAGTGTGGAATTAACCTAATAGTGACTTTTTCAATTTATGTTTTCAATGTTGCGTCTGAAGTACTCCCTAAATCTGTTAAAATGTATAACTTCTTGTGATATGTTTGGTTTGTGTTTTTCCACATTTCTTTCTATTCATAATGTTTTTGTTTCATCTATTTCTTAACTGATATCGTTCGGTATTTCCCTGCTCTCTATGTCATACATTTAAATTTATAATTTCATTTGCTGCATTTTGGAACTGACAAGTATTACAGAGTTGTAGTTCTCTTTCTTCTTGTATAGTAAATAATCTACTCTCGCCATGTATTCGTTCGCAGTATTAATCTGTTAAAGTACCTGGGTTTTTGTTTTGCTTCCTTATCGAACGGTTCATTGGCGACTGTTACTTGCATTTCTGTTTCTTCACCATTTGTATTGTTTGCCTTTGTTGATCAGTAAGTAGGTTCAAACGGAATTATTGTGTTCGTACGTCTACCGCTTGGTGGTAAAGATTTATTTTCTTAATTTATCCAGCCTAAAGCTTCAAGGAAGTCACCTCCACCATTAGTAGTAGATACAGTGCTGGGTGCTACATTTATAATTTGTTCACCCTTTTAGAAATTTGTATCGGTTCTTTGTCTACATCTTGACATTACAATCTTTATCTTCTGTTGATGTCAATAACATCTCTGATGAGAACATTTGGGCCCGTTGAAGAGGTACCAGGATATTGCGAGACATCAGAGGGTTCTGCATACATTACTGAGATTTTATACTGTGATTACTTCATTTGGAATTAAGTGAATTAACTTTACCAACTCTCAAAAAATGAACCAGAAGAATCCGACAAATTTTACAAAACTATGGTGATCGAGATGAGATATAGGTAATATTATGTGTGTGGTGCAATGTTGTATTCATAAATTGGACCAAAAGACAAACAATGTGGTACAGTGTTGTATTTATAAATTTGACAAAAGGAGAAACAAATTAAAAAAGCATTAAAAACTTGGAATAAAGTTAAAACCTAAAGTAGATAAGACTAAGTAACGTTTTACGGAGAAGGATTCATTTAGTTACAATAAAAATACAAGAAAACACAGAGGCTTTCAAATATGAATTGAACACGAAATTGTGTATAAAGAGAAAAGCGTTAAAATGTCAAAACTGATAAAATAAAAAGATAACAGGTTCCTTGAATTGTATATCTATATTATTATACAAGCTTATTAATCTTGAACGATATTATTTTACCTATGTATAATACGTGTTAATACAAGTAACATTTCTATAGAATACATTGATATAAATTCTATATATTCCTTAAACGGTTAGGTTCATAAAATTAAATGTAAGGCAAGATTATTGCATGAACACGATTACTTCGAATTAACTGAAATAAATTTGTATTCCATTTTTATAAACGTGTAGTTTGGACATAATTAAAACATAATTCTTTTTGATTTTTATGCTGGATTGTACATAAGATATCAACATGTTTACTTTCAATTTAAAGTTAATAAATCTATTGTGTCACATAAGTTTCCTGAACAGAAATAGCAACATTATATGAAATTAAAATAATTTAAGGACGACAATGTTTCAGACCAAACCTGGAATATATTTGTATTATTTTTTAATAGTGGAAACACAAAACTGTCACATCAGCTGTTATGACTGTAGAAACACTATGTAACGGTTTATCATTCACAGGAAACAATAGTTAACGGTTGAGCATTCACAGGAAACACTAGTTCACGGTTTAGCATGCACATGAAGCGATATGTAACTGTTTAGCACAATAACGTCTTACAAACCTGAGGATAAAATTATGCTTATTTATTGACATTGTTTACATATAAATCTAATGTTGTTATTACTTCCTAAATCATTGTGCCATACACACAATCTAAAGTGTTTAAGTAGCCAATTATTCTGTTTTGATTTGGTGTGTTCAGACTCGTACAATTAAACTCGTAAGATATTAAAATTATCTTATTCAGCAACATTTATAACTTGAATAATATTATAATATTTCTAACATTCATATAATTTAAAACTTGATTTTTAATTTTTCTGCAAATTGGATTCTGTGAACAAAGCATAAGCCACCCCTGATTTTGTATTCCCCGTGTATCTAATCCTTTACAGATCTTTCCATCTTTGCGAGTTCTATTATAATATAATGTATTTCTATTACAATACAATGTATTTCTATTACAATGTGATGTATTTCTATTTCAATATAATGTATTTCTAAGACTTGCATTAAATCATCGATGATGTCAGTAGGATTAAAATGACAATGCAAACTATTAAATGCTGAAGTTCCAGTTTCAACAGTTTATCTTCTGGGTCTTAAAAGCAACTTTAGAGGATTTCTTAAATGTGCAGTATGCATTTCATGTATTTATTGTTTACATAAATAAGAATTCATAAATATTTTGCAACTTGCTCACCACGTATTCTGCCATTCATGGTAGTTATATTTAAAACCATTAACCACACCCCCAAAAGAGTAAAATTTTATATAACGTATCATTTTGTACTTACTATATCATACATTGTTTTCTGTATTTAGGATTTTGGTTTCTCTTGAACCCTTTATATATATATATATATATATATATATATATATATATATATATATATATATATATATATATATATACCACATACATTAAAATAACATGGCATTTCAAGAGTTGGTATAAAGCAATTTGATATACCATCACAATGTCACAATAATACGCATATATAATAACATTCTCGCTACCGTGTGCAGTTGATTCTAGATCAATGATCAATTTTCACACAGTAATCATTAGTGACGTATAAAAATAACGATAAAAGGTATTAATAATCCCCGTTTTCTAAATGAATTTAATATGGGATACATTTTCATCACAATCCTTTCTGCTTTCTGTTCCCCCTCCCTTCTTATACAAATCGGACAAAATACGCAGAAATGTGGAGTGATTGAGAAAAGGAATTTGGGCTGGATTAAAACCTTGAAATAGAAATTACACCAAGTTACCTACAAGAATATGGTTCATCGTAACGATCTGTGTGCACTTTCCTTCGGATTTATCTAGTGTTTATCAAGGATACAAAGTTGCAAACCATGTCGACATTATACATTAAATTTCTCGGTTACGTGGTACACATACTGTGATGTATTTAATGTTTTGTTGTTGTTGTTTCTTAAAAATATTATAATGTTATTAAAATCGGTTAATGTTAATTAAATACGAAAATGTCCAAAGGCTTCTCTCTCTCTCTCTCTCTCTCTCTCTCTCTCTCTCTCTTCGTAGCAAGATACGTGCTAAAATCTACGAAATGACGAACGTAGAGGATTTTCGTTTGTGTCATCCCACGTGAATGATGGTAAATAAGTCAAACCGACCAAAGGGTGAGAGAATGAGAGAGAGAGAGAGAGAGAGAGAGAGAGAGAGAGAGAGAGAGAGAGAGAGAGAGAGAGAGAGAGAGTTTGTGGTCGGTGGTACTGTTACTAAAACAGAATAACGGCTTAGATCAGCTGTAATTATAATAAAATATTTTGATTTCCTCTTGTTGGTTCGTCATTTCGCTTAGTTTCTATTCCACATTAATTTGCATGCACCGGTATGTGAATGGCTAAGCGTTCATGTGAATGGCGTAGCTAACCAAGTGTTTGTAGTGCTCTACTGTCATCATTAAACCCATCTTTCATGTTTAAATCATAAGTGTGTATTATAGTGATCATATGTGAAGAAACATATAAGCTAAAAAATATAAAACAATCAACTTATCAATATGCAAAGGTGATTGTGAATATCCACAAAAGGCACAGAACTATATTTTGTAGAGGACACACTCGGGGATGTGAGCAGTTCGTTCAATCGGTCAATACACAGCTGCTTGTAGTAAATCTTAACTCCGTTGAAAGGGCAAATATATGTGTTTGTATGTGATATAAATAAAATATATGTACAGTATGTGCGCTGTATCAATGATGTTAATCTCAGAATTTAATATTATCACATATTTTTCTTTCATGGACTCATTACCAGAATACACGAGTACAAGTCATGAACACCAGAATATCATATCCGTAATCGGGGTTAGCCTATTTAATGAGGAGAAGGGATTTCTACTGGCCACATTTAATTTCCTACTTTTACACCTGGTATAAATTATTGATTCCGTATGACGTTTTTCCTTCAGCAGTTCGTTTGTGATGTGTGTGTGTGTGTGTGTGTGTGTGTGTGTGTGTGTGTGATTTGGAATATTAACAATTATTCAGTCATATCGCTACGATGTCTACAGTGTAGCAGTTTATAGTGATGTCTAGAACTGGGGCATCATGCCGCAGACACGTAGCATCATGTCCCACCCATGCTGAGCGCCTAGCGAGGCAGCTGTTAGTACCATTTTTATAAGTCTTTTGCATGACTCGGCCAGGGTTCGAACCCGCGACCTCCAGCATCCCAGGCTGACGCTCTGACAACTTAGGCCACTGGAGCTGTTTCAACAGTTCGTAACAGAACATGTGCGTATATATCAATTTTACAAACGTAGATCTACTGATTTAAGAGACTCTTTGTGTTGACCTTCACCTCGCATACGTCTTAACAAGTTATACAATTTAAGGTTACTTTAACTTAAATGAACTTAAGTTATTAAATTACAAATTATTAGTGAGTCCTTACATGATCTTTATTACACCATTTATTTTCCCATGTGATAATCAGTGAAGTCAACGAACTTTACCATGAGTGACTAAATACTGTTTAACTTGATCATCTGACAGACTGCTCGTCTCAACTTTAGATACATGATGCTTATCAGTGTATATATGAAGTCACTACGTACGCGTCGGGTTCAATATATCAACGTTTGTTTGGTGAATCAGATAAGAGTTGTACCATCTGTGGCAGTCTCATATACACATAGCTGACTTTAGTACCTATATATCATAGATCGGAACCTCTCGGTACGTTCCACACGTTGGGTCATCTTTATCTTTTTGGTCTCTGCACAAGCATGTAACGTGCTTTTGATGACTCGCTCTTTACAGCAACAATTTATATACTGCCAATTGGGTCTAAAATCTAACGTTTGCGTGGAAAAATCAATAACCTATAGTTAGGCATTGTGGCCAATGAATAATCTGTATCCTGGTACAGTTAAGTAATAAAGTACCGAACAAACCTTTGAGGTCATATGCAATATTCCTCAAGCTAACTTCTTATTATATACAGTCATATGCAATATTCCTCAAGCTAACTTCTTATTATATACAGTCAACCATCCACAGTCAAAAAAGATTGATCGTAATTTCTTTAATTTAGATGCAACAAATTACAGCATAAACGACTATATCGTCCATGTTTATAAAGTAACTACTGGTAAAGAATGGTCAATATGATTGGCCTTGATATAATGGCCATCTGCTTATGACAACCAATCAGAAGAACTAAAGATCCATCTGATTATCAACGATGATGGAATGATTGCTGGAAACGCAAATCGTTCAACAAGATAAATCGTCACAAAAGGAGTAATTTTTCTGAAATTACGGAAAATGAATAATCAAACAATTAGTAACGTAGGTCTTACCTAAAGTCAAGACTATGCTTAAAACTTATGATTCGTCATTTATAAGACAGATTTAAGATTCAACCAATCAGCTTTCTGGATTCTACAGTCTTAAATTCTAGTCCGCACAAGAGAGTATTCAGTGTAGCTGTGAACTGATTTCCCAGAAATTTCAATCATAAAACAAAGGTACGCATTTACTCATCACAAATGCTCAAGCTGCTCCCCATCCTCCCTTGATCTACATTACAATTACATTAATGTTATCAAGCATTCAACTGTAGGATCCAGTGATAGCACTTTCCGCTTTCTTGGCGTATATTTTTAAGTCTCTATAATAACATATATATACAATGAGAATTAATCACTGTGTGGACGTGCGGATGAGTCTGCTACGGACGAATGCCTATACCAGTGACTTGGTAGCATCATTTTGTGGTGATGTGGTTATCGTTACTCGCGGTAACGGGATCGAATCTACATCGAGCACGAATTAAAAGGTTTCTAACCGCAGGCCCTGTCCTAGGATGTGCGGGGCCCAAGGCAGCAAGCGATGAGCGCGTGGCCCCAAGCAAGAAAACTTCATTGTGGAGAAGCGCGGGGCCCAAGGCGGTTGCCTCGTTCACCTTGCCCTAGGGCCGAGCCTGTCTGAAAGTAGTTAATGACCTTCTCTCTGCTTTGGATAGCGGAAAGATTACAGTCCTCACTCTGCTTGACTTGTCTGCAGCATTTGACAAAATAGACCATGATATATTACTTCACCGTCTCCAGCATGTATTTGGCATTCACGATACAGCCTTACAATGGTTCAAGTCCTACTTGGTCAACAGGACACAAATTGTGTCCGCAAATGGAAAACACTCCAGCCCAATTGATGGATGACATGTAATAAGCTGCAGATGAATGATGATAAAACTGAAGCCATTCTGATTACAACACAAAGACTTTCTC
This sequence comes from Megalonaias nervosa, assembly GCA_016617855.1. Taxonomy (NCBI): domain Eukaryota; kingdom Metazoa; phylum Mollusca; class Bivalvia; order Unionida; family Unionidae; genus Megalonaias; species Megalonaias nervosa. The sequence continues at coordinate 40,442 of JAECUM010021472.1, read as the reverse complement.
ATTCACATCCTTTACCTCAGTCAATAAATATCAGCAACACCAACTTTAGATTCACACAGTCAGTACGAAACCTAGGTGTTACTCTCGACAGTACTCTCTCGTTGCACCAACATGTCATGAACATATGCAAGGCTGCATATCTTGAGCTGAGACCCATCAGCTCCATTCGCAAGTATCTTTCAGTTGATGCCACTAAAACAGTTGTGTGTTCCTTAGTACTTTCAAGACTGGACTATTGTAACTCAGTTCTGTCTGGTTCGTCTCAATATCTACTTCAAAAACTTCAAAAAGTTCAAAACAGCTTCTCGGATCATCCTTAGAGTACCACGATCAGAGCACCCCTCCCCCTGCGCTGTACCCTACACTGGCTATCTATTCGATCCAGAATTAAACACAAAATTTGTTCTCTGTGCTACGTTTCTCTGACGGGCTCCAGTCCAACATACCTATCTGACCTCACCCATGTATACACAGCAGCAAGATACTTACGCTCCTCTTCTGACACTCGTATTCTCATTATTTCCACTATGAAAATGAAATCATATGGACAACGTTCTTTTGCATACCTGGGCCCAGCAACGTGGAACGAATTGCCCACTGAACTTAGACACAGTGATCTCATTCAAAAGTGCTCTTAAAACTCACCTATTTCAACTGCAAGAACAGACTTAAAGACCTAATAATGTTTCCTTACCTAAAATATTTACAGCATGTTTCCTGTTTTCTAATTTCGTTGTGTTTGTTTTTATTTTTGTAATCATATCATTATATATGTTTCTTTAAGTGTTGTCAAATGTTGTAAAGCGCTTAGAGCTTCTAAAGATTAGGCTCTATACAAAGTCCTCATTATTATTATTATTATTATTATTATTCATTCTACCTTCGGTGTGATCAAATTCCTTTATGTCATGCACTTTATGCACATGCAATCCCATGACCTGCTTGTAAGTACAATTTTGAAGTGCTTTGTTCATTTAACACCTTCTTTTGGTAGAAGATATGTTTAGTCACTTATTAGAATACTGAAAGGTCATTCGGTTTATCTTGTGAAACAGCAACGGTTTTCCGCCTATCTCCAATACATAGGGATTCAGAAGGACGTTGATGCCCTCATAAGATTGTTAATAAGAGTCATTAAAAACGTGAGTATGTTTTCTTAGCAAAATGACATTCAAAACGACCTTCATTGTTTACGTTTCTATCCAAGTTTTTGCTCGATGGGAAGAGACTGAGTAAATTAACTTAATACTACATATAGTATGCTATTTGTTTAAATAAACTTAAAAATATATAAATAAATAGATAAGTAAAGTTTGATATGAGTTATTACTCTGATTTATTCCAGAAAAAGCAAGTTTGTATATTAAGTTAATCATCTTTTTATTTTTATCATTATGAAAAAACCCTTTGGTTTGACGTGAGATGCATTCCATACACAGATAAAAAGCCAATCTCATCATTTAATTATCGCAACCACTTCTAGATAATCACTAGGAATATGTATTAGGAGTTAGGGTGGGAAGAGAGGAGCTGGAATGTTGTCACAGCAACGGTTGGGGATGGGGACAGACAAGCTGGAAGATTATCATATCAACTGCTTAGGGTAGGGTCAGAGAAGCTAGAAGGTTGTCACAGTAACGAATGGGGATGGGGCTATACGAGCTGGAAAGTTGTTACAGCTACGGTTGAGGGGTAGGGACAGAGGAGCTTGAAGGTTGTCATAACAACTGCTCGAGGCTGGGACAGAGGAGCTTGAAGGTAGCGAGAGTAGGTTCGGTTGTCAACCGTGTTTTATAGAAAACGGGGATATTAAATTGGGACCGTCCTTCCATTATTACGCCTATCTTTCCGCACATTTACTCTTTCGATTATTATTTGGTTACTTATCATAGCAGACTTAGAGCTTATGATTTTGCATATCTCCCTTTTGTTTCCTTACAATATTTCCCCTATTATTTTTAGACGCCAACGAAAGTGTATATTCGGTCTGAGATTAATGTGACTTTGCATATTTCCGAATGTCAGCTTTCTGTATTATTGTTTAGGGGGGTGGGTGGGCATAACTACTGATTGACGAATACACACACTTTTACTGCTGCACAGTAACTCCTTTATTTATGAATGTATTTCAGCCCCATTTCTTAGCTTGATAGGACCGTGGAGAAGATTAATTATCAACATTCTTTGGTTTGTTTCTATATTTTATTTTCCTTAAATATTAATGACGGCACACACAATTTCACATGAATGTCTATATTCTTATAACCTCTTGTAACGTCAGAGGAATTTGATTATCTAGCTCCTATCCCATTGTTTGGTAGAGACATGGCTGTTAAAAACTGGACCGAGATTTTGCATACAGCTTTCTATTGGTGAGGCATCAACTGATTTCGCTTATCTGTATGCTACGTCGTCAGTAGTACTCTCTTCATTTACAAATGTACCTTATGTCATAATTGTAACATGGCCCTTTCCTCTTCAGAACTATACTGCCTTACTTCGAACAAAGATCGGGGAACATTATTTCCTGGAATTTGTTTGTTGACTAATAAACCATTGCCTAGGTTTACCAAAACCATAGAACACACACACACACACACACACACACACACACACACACACACACACAGACGCCGTAAGAAAGAAACGTAACATGCAACATTTGTTAATTCATGAATCTGCTTCTCTTATTTTAAAGTTCGTAACGAAAATGAAGTTCGTCATCATCCTTCTGACATGCGCATTGATGCAGGGGTGAGTTTTATTATCTATGTTATATAGTTACCAGGATGTGATGCCTTTTGTGCATGTACTCGTTAGGGCATCAGGAATTATACTTCAACCTCGATTATAAGAAAATAATAATTGTCTATAATAGATAATTTCAAGACCATGTCATGCTGCCAACCTGCCATGCTGCCACCCTGTCATGCTGTCACTCTCGTCTAATTCTGTCCGCAAGGCTAAAGTATGGACAAAATACTATCTTCTACTTTAATTGCTTCTGTTATAATGTCATATGGCCTTAATAATCTAGATCTGTAATGTATTGCTACTTTTGGCATTAGTGTATTTATAACATTTCAGCAATAACAATGATGTTGAAAAAATATATTTGGGACTAAGAACAAAGTCCCATATTCCCTGCAATAACTGCGATTCAGCGACAGTTGAACATTCGTCAAATAAAATTTGTAAATTTAATTTCCATAGAATTTCTTTTTTAAGAAATTGACAGTGATTGATCAATTGTGAAAGTGAAAAAGTTTGATATTTAAAATTTTTTATACATCGAGAAATATTCAGAAATACAAACTCCAGCTCTGCCAATTTAAACACAACTAAAAATACACCATAGTCTTTGAACCATTCATTATTTTCTTTTTAATTGCTTATTTCGTGGAGGCGAAACAATTATTTGACTTTGTTTGCTTTACACATAATTAACGAGACAATGCTTGACTGTGACAAATTTAGAAGTTCTGGAAAGGTTGATAGATATATTTCACCAGTTTAACATGAAAGCAACACTCTCTATATGTGCAGATAGTGTATATTCGTTAACAAGTTTGGATCGGTGAAAGTGCAGACAATTCTTGTCTTACAAAATTACATTCAAGAGATTACAATTGTAGATTAGTCTATAATAAACATGCAGCAGATATTTTTCAGTCCTTTAAATGATGATAACGTTGAGATAAGCTGTATTAACCATGATAGCAAGTTAAGCAGTATTAGATAAAGAAGGAATCAATTACTCATTTGATGTAGATAAATATACACATTGCACTACAATAGTCCTGATAGGACGGTTGTCAAAGCAGTAATGAATAACGTGGGAATATAGTACGTATGGAATGGAATGAACGTACCAATATATTTACATGATTTACACATAGTTTAAAACACTGCAGTTTTAAGGTCCATTTAGGATGATTTCCCCCAAAAGATAAATAAAATTAAAACTAAAACGAAATAATGTAGGGAGAACACAAAATGGATTTCAAAGAGCACATAATAGTCTAGTCTTTAAAGTAGTTCCTTTATAATCAAATGTAGGAAAATAAAAATTTGATATGTATCTAAAATCATTCATACGTTTTAATATATTGAATAAATGTTGCAAATTGATCAAATTAAAAGTAAACTTTGCAGATAGATGTTATGACGGCTAGCCGGTAATGCCTAAATACAATTTGTTAGGTTTTGATTATTCTAAGAATGTTATCATACAGATATCTGTCAGGCGTAGATTATTCTATGAATATTATCATACAATTATCTGTCAGGCGTAGATTATTCTAAGAATGTTATCATACTTATATCTGTCAGGCGTATATTATTCTAAGAATGTTATCATACTTGTATCTGTCAGGCGTAGATTATTCTAAGAATGTTATCATACTTATATCTGTCAGGCGTAGGTTATTCTAAGAATGTTATCATACTTGTATGTGTCAGGCGTAGATTATTTTAAGAATGTTATCATACCTATATCTGTCAGGCGTAGATTATTTTAAGAATGTTATCATACTTATATGTGTCAGGCGTAGATTATTCTATGAATGTTAGCATACAGATATTTCTCAGGCGTAGATTATTCTCTGAAGGTTATCATACGGTTTTAAATGGCTTACAAATAACAGTATTGTAAATATCTTTAACGTGATGGTGAAAGTCCAGGTGACACAAATATCAGTTAATTATCGTAACGAATTAAACGACGACAAGGACAATAAAACACCATGAATTGAATGGTTAAAGAAAAAAATCTAACTTCACATTACACATACAGACAAATAAAAGATTTTAAAGCACAAGGGTCTGTATGAGTCACGTGGAGGACTAGGGCAGGCATACATTATTCACATGCAAGCATATGAAAAATGCAGGACTTATGCGAATATATAGTTGTTTTTCTAAATATGCTTGGGGAGTGAAAGGAAGAAAAAACGAATAAGGGATATGACATGTACGATGCATTCAGATTATGTTCAAAAAGAGATAGCTTGAAAATATACATTTTAATGAGAGACTGGTTTTGCAACAAAGCAGACAAGAATTAACAGGAAATGAAAACCTAGCGCATGTTATTCATCTTACGGAGACAAGATAAGGATCTGTTTAACAGGACTGTAAAAACTAGAACGTGGAAGCATATCACTTAAAACGGATCAGAAAATGTTTTTTTTTTCTTCTCCAAAATCTAATTCGCGGATACAATAGCACTAAGCACACATCAATAGATATGATTTCCTTTAAAATGAGCAAGGAAGAAGACATCAGAAGTATCAATCAAAATCTTCTCTGTCATTGGAAAACTAATACATTCGGAATTCGAGTATAACACTTTAGGAAAATAGTGCTTCTACAGGGCCTACCAAAGCACAAATGTATCTATGTATGTACCAATTGTATCTATGTATGTACCAATTGTTTGATGTTTAGATTAAAAAACATAACGTGAAATTGTTTTTCTACAGGAATACAGTAATAATTTATTCACCGCGTTTTGCCTTTACACGTAATTCATTGCTGAATTCCTCCCCTGTAATATTTTCGATTATTTTGTGTAGTTGCAGTTACTACTACATGTCAAATAAGCGTTATTCAAGAACGATATCTTCAAAATTTTGTATTCAAATTATGTATATACATTATCCTGACACCAGGCCGACCAGGCCTAACACTAACCTCTTAATGCTGAGCGCCTTTGCGAGGCTGCTGTTAGTACCATTTTTAATAAGTATTTGGTATGACTCGGCCGGGATTTGAACCCACTACCTCCCGCATCCGAGGCGGAGGCTCTAACCACTAGGCCACCGGAGAGGTCGACATTGTGCTGACATTAGAGAGACTGCTGATAAAAATGAGAAATGTTGACACTTTAGCCTACAATAAACCAGTTTCACTATTGATATAATAGACAGGGAAACTTTGAGAGGGATGCCAACACCAGCGAAGATATTTATCAGAGAGGGCCAATAAATGTAAAACAAGCACACTGGTTCAACGATTGAGTGGATGGAGAAATTACGTAACTTTAAACTGACAACAACTATTGTCCTGGAAATATTATGATGGGTCTCGAACACTAAAGGAGTTCTTTAATAAGAAGCTTGTCTAAAAGTTTGGCCCGAATGTCTTTCACTACATGCCATTCGGCCGCTATTTTTGCACCTGGGATGGGATGTCTCATCAACTTAAAGTGTCACATTCTGAACCAAACACAGCACTTTTGATGGGATGTCTCATCAACTTAAAGTGTCACATTCTGACCCAAACACAATACTTTTGATGGGATGTCATAACTTAAAATATCACATTCTCAAAATTGCAGTCTAAGCCTCCGTTTCTCCTCTGCTCACGTTCATTTGTGTTTATGTTTGGGAAGTCTTAAACTTAGCGTCGTACCTTGACACAAAAGACGTTTCCGGACTGTACACTGTTTAAGTAATACAGTACAGAGACAGAGGTCAGTTTAAAGCGAAAGAAATACAGGCAATGTAGCATATCAAATAAGATTGGGTTGCAAATCAAGGGCCAGGAATTGGGATAGGGCTCTCAGAGGTGGCGTGAGGCACGGCATCCCTATGTTCTTTCCCAGGGCCGTAGAGAGCATTCACGGGCCCTGGGGTAAGAAATACCTGGATCTCTCCTAGTTCATGTTCAAACAAAATATTTCTTTTATAAAATTAAAAAGTGTTGTTCGGCCCGGTTGCCCCCACCCTCTTTTCGGACTTGTTCTTTCCTAACAGTAACTTCTATTCAATTACATCACAGTCTGCGTCATTTTTGTTTCAATTCTACCTGTTTATCTCTGTGAAAGGGTAAGCACCTTTGATACTGTCTCCTCATTTTCATTTCCTTAAAAAACAAGTGCAGTTTCATAGAGAATTTCAGAGTCGAAGTTTAATAAGTCATGCCCGGCTGCAGACTTCATCATCATCATCATCATCATCATCATCATCATCATCATCAATCCCTTAACCCAAGAAGCCGTTGGGGCACCACAGTTGACTTTACAACCAATTCTCTCCATCTTTCTCTGTTCTCTACTGCCCTTTGGTAATCTCCAAATCCTATGCCTGTCCATTCTTTAATGTTGTCTTCCCACCTCTTTTTCTGTCTGCCTCTTCTTCTGCACCCTCGCACTGTGCCTTGCAAGATTGTTTTTGCCAATCCAGATGGTCTTGGGACATGACCGTACCACGCTGCAAACTTTAAAGCTGATAAGTTCTAGATGAGCCGGTTGAATTTATTCAATGGAAATTTATTGGAGGACATATTTTGCGCGAAATATCTGCGAATGACCTAAGTATACGCTGAAAATGTCTATTCCTGGATTTTGAGACTCATGAAGCTTAAATGTGTAATGTGAATAAAATTTATACAGTTTCATCCAACTGAAAGAAAACAATATGCTGCCTATTGCTTTTCAAATAGTTTACAAAACATTTATGCCATCTGTTTTATAGACCTTATTGGATATAGTTGGTCATAACATTGTCCATAATTGAATTATAGTCTGGGCTCCTGCCATAATTGGATGAAGTATGGGTACCTGTCTATAATTGGACTAAAGTCTGGGTACCTGTCTATAATTGGACTAAAGTCTGGATAGCTGTCTATAATTAGACTAAAGTCTGGGTACCTATACATAATTTGATGAAAGTCTTGGTACCTGCTCTCATTCATCATATTAATAGTCAGTTCAAGACAAACCCATTTTCCTGCGGAATATTAAGTTTGGACCATGTCTTTATTTCGATAACAGTATAGAAATTCATTATCAAATTATAAACCCATCCCAAATATCCAAAGATTTTACCCCAACTTAGAAGGAGTTAGGAAGGCTTACGAAAAGTAAAGCATAATTATCAAAATAGTCTTTTAACGCTCAACTGGACAAAAAATCCATTCTTATATCGGTCACAATTGATGTGTCTTCGCCGTTTGTTAAGAATACGTTTTTATGTGTTATAATCAGATTTTAGAACGCCTAACAAACGATCCAAATCAACATTATCCATACAGGCAAGTTGATTCTGACAAACGCTTACATCCTGATGTTCCTATGGGCCACTTTGCCTATATCGATTTAAACGGGATCAATCATCCCGTATCCTTGGCAGTGTTTCAACTGCCGGCCACCACTAAGATGGCTGCTGCAAGAATCTGCCGAAGATGAGTGCAAGAGGGTTTGGATTAATATGTCTGTTCAGAGAAAATGTCTTTTGCACATTGTCAGATAGAAGAAACTCTGGAGACAGCTCTAAGTGGAAACTCAGAGGTATATACAACGCGTGAGCTTCAGAAATAACTATCATGCTTGAAGGCATGCTATGCCCTTATTATGATACATGGTTGCTTTAAATGACGATAATCATTCCTGATACTAGTTTTAAAATCATCCAGCAGAGATTATTTCCATCAATCCAAAGTAATATAAGTAATCAATATTTTCCAGCTCGTCTTTGTCTATTGACCTATTACAATCTCGGCCCACAAATACCAAGTTGACTTACAAAACTGCTTGTGGCGTGTGCACTTTCTGCTAGCAACCCGACGGCTCGACAAACCTAAATATAGTTACAAAGACTTATTTTGTTAATATACGAAGCGGTATTAAAGTTCGTTTCATTGAATCATGAAAATGTCGACTTGATGTTTTAATTCGAGTGGAGTAACAACAAATCGAACAATTTTTCAGAACAAAAACATCCTAAAAATATTTCGTATTCGACCAAATTTACAAGTACATAACAATAATGTAAGAAAAATGCAAAGATTTCTTTTTTAAGACATTACATAATGTTTGCAATACTTGTAATACCGCTCCGGTGGCCTAGTAGTTAGAGCGTCCACCTCGGATGTGGGAGGTCGCGGGTTCGAACCCCGGCCGAGTCATACCAAAGACTTTAAAAAATGGTACTAACAGCTGCCTCGCTTGGCGCTCAGCATTAAGAGGTTAGTGTTAGGACTGGTCGGCCTGGTGTCAGGATTAGGTGAATGGGTCTGCGGCATGATGCCCCAGTGCTAGACATCACTATAAACTGTCACACTGCAGACATCGTAGCGATATGACTGAAAAATTGTTAAAGCTACGTGAAAAATCTAAATCACACACACACACACACACACACACACACACACACACACAATACTTGTAACGAGCAAAACAACGAATTGATTTAAAAGAGCTTAAGAAGAGTGGCAAATTTGCTAACTTTTTATCTTTGCTTTCAAATGTGATTTTTTTTCTCTAAAGCAAGAATGTTTGAAAGAAATGTAACTATCACTTATTTAAGTCGCATACATCTATCTTTTCCAATATAAGTTTTAACTGTGTATTCAAGCTTGTTTCCTGGGTAAGAAATATAAAATTTCAAACTTTTTTTGCTTAAATTAGAGATTGGTTTGAAGACTTCTTGTAAAGATATATGAAAAGCAAATATAGCTAAGTAGTACAGATTTTATATTATATTATCTTATGATATTATTGTACTAAGGAAAGACTTATATTTTCCTTTTGTCTGCTGTTACTCAAAGACGGATTTTTGGAATGATGTGTGAATGGCTTGCTTAAGAAAGACAGCAGTTGTATGAAGTAAATTACTGAGGCTCACACATCATAGAACACATTACACTGGGTTTGCTTAAATCGAGATCCTCGTTCTTGTTAAAACACATTACAGATGACATGTTAGTAGAAAAGTTTATGATAATAGTTTTGGACAAACTGTATTCCCTACTGACATGGCGTATCAGATTGCGGCCATATTCTAATTACATGTTTCTTGTGAAAATTAAATTCCCTAGTTTTCATTATGGCAGAGATTTTTTTTTCATGACAAGTTTATATATTAGATGGCAGTGAAGAAGAACTTATAAAAGGCAAGACAATATTAGTGAAGTGTTGACGGTTGACGACAAGCTCATTTCCAATTGTATTCTTTTTTAAATTGCCACACTAAATTTCACAGATTGTGTGTCATATGATTTTCAAACTTGCAAATTTCCAATACAAATACTACTAAAATGCAGCCTCCCCCACCCCAGACGCGAGGTAATACATGTATGTTGTGGGCCGGTGATGAATAAACACCAACCAGCTTTACAACTCAGGCACTGTTGTCAGGCACCATTTGCAAAAGGCGAAACATTGGTGTTAGGCACACTGAACATAGGAATTGGCTTTTTTTTAATTACACACGTTACTGATTTCGCGCTTGAAATAGTTTTAGTTTTCCGGCCATCACTTTCATTTCAGGGCAAGTTGTGTGCCAACTGCACATCATGGACATGGTCATGGCCACGGCGATGTGGATTATACAAATCCGGCGGCTGTGGAACTATTTCATTTGACGGACGCTAATCACGACCACACTCTTACAATAGCAGAACTTCACCAGACCTTTTTGATCTTTGATATCAATAGTATGTTACTTCTTTTCATTGGGGTTATTTCTAATTTTAAAATATTTACCAACCAGACAGAATAAAACAAAGTTCGTTTAAACTAAATTTGATCACCTCAGTCTTGAAATGTAAAGGATGTTACAGGTTTCCAGAAGGAACATGCCTCTCTGGGATTTTCTTAGAAGCTGTTTCATTTGGTAAAGACCTCATGCATATACTATTAGTCACGTTGTAGTGATAATAGAGTCGTAGCGAGTCATAAGGAAACGTACCACCATACAAGGCATTTGTGCTGAGCTCATAACAGTTTTCTAAGGCCCCAATAATATGTGCGTTTCTTATTGCACTGGTTTTAATATTAGGGTAATAAGGATGTTTTTTGTGTGTGTTTTCTTAAACATTATATATATATATATATATATATATATATATATATATATATATATATATATATATATATATATATATATATATATATATATATATATACTGGACACTATATACCGGACAAAAGTGGGTTGATTAGATGAACAAAGTCAACATTTTGGGAATTTTGAAAATAAAATTTTAAAAAATGTATTTTTTTTTGTTACCTTGGGAGACAAAAGTGCTATGGTAGGCAAAGAGAAAAAGGACGTTCGCCTCACCGGAAACACACCTCTTTTCCTCTTTTTTGTTTTGCCTAATGATTTGGTATCATTCCATGACGGGTCATTAACGTACCATGGACTAAAATTGATCCGTGCGACCATCCGAGTTTGTACCATACTGTCTAAACTTTACTGCACCAGTTAATTAAAGGACCCCAATTCGCCCTGGTCTAATTCTATTCTGATCCAAAAAGAAACCTTACCTCTTCCCAGAGGCGTACCTAAAGTATTTGGCAACCTTGGGAGGATCCCTCCTTTGGCACCCCTACAGATGTATTTAAGATGTAAATACACATAAAAATATAATATGTTTGCATGTAGATTTTTAAACAGTACGGTGCTGTCATGAGCAAATTGGAAATAACTTTTACCTTGGCGAATTTTTCATTTGGTTTTGAAACTTGTACTATTATTTCAACCCTCCCGAAGGCACCCTTCTTCAGGCTGTCAGCCAGGGCGGACAGCCCCCCTCGCACCCCCCTTAGTACGTCACTGCCACTTCCTGACAAGGAGCAGTAGCCACACAGTCATGAACGTCAAGATCCCAATTCATGCTCAAAAGTCGAGTTTTTATAATGCAAATAACGTTAACATAAAAAACATGAAATGCAAATATTCATGAATTAGAATAACATTGTGTAGGCTACAATAAACGTAAATTTCGAGGTTAGCAAATAATTGTGTGTATCGTTTATAATTTTGACGTTTGAGAGAAAGTTCAAGTTTTGTATTTTGACAGTTTTGTGCCTTCACTTCTAGATAAACATTTTCATGCGTTATGTAAACCTCATCTAAACGATTTATTTTTTTATTTGTCCGTATTCTGAAATTAGGCGAACAATCTAATCTTTTATTGGTCAGTATTCGGAGATTAGGTAAACAATCGAACTATTTATTGGTCAGTATTCTGATATTAGGTAAACAATCTCGTGGTTCATTGGTCAGTGATCTGACTAATCAGACGGTGACATTTTTAGTTGTGGATAGGATTCGGTATAAGATTAAAATAATAACAATAATATTGTGAAATATCTCACCCTTGATTGAAAACATAATTAGAATGCTGATTATTTATAAATTTCAGTATAAAAAATTTTATAGGATCTACCATAGATAAATAGCTGATCTATTTTTAAACACATGCCTTGCACTTGACTTGATGAAGGGTTTACAGAGGTATACAACACATGCCTTGCACTTGACTTGATGAAGGGTTTACAGAGGTATACAACACATGCCTTGCACTTGACTTGATGAAGGGTTTACAGAGGTATACAACACATGCCTTGCACTTGACTTGATGAAGGGTTTACAGAGGTATACAACACATGCCTTGCACTTGACTTGATGAAGGGTTTACAGAGGTATACAACACATGCCTTGCACTTGACTTGATGAAGGGTTTACAGAGGCATACAATTCTGAGTTAATTACTTTATCAAGTTGTGAATTTGTATGAAAACTAGGTGTGACCATATTTTCTTTGTACCTTTATTTCCTGGGATTTTCTTTAATAAATAAAACTGAAACATGGTTTCATAACTGATTTTCTGGTGACATACTTTGACAGATGAACGAACGTGAAGGAGGTCAGAGGTGGGGGAAAGGTGTGTGATAGGGAAACATCTCGTCCGAGGTTCAGAATTACTTGGTCGGAACAAGGTTTTGACATCAGGCCAATAACTAGAATTTGATATAATAATGTTTACCTCTTCATTGGTTAATATTTTGTTGGAGACGGTTTGAATAAATCAATACATATCTTTCTGACGCAATTTATTGACTTGTACGAATTTAGAGGTTTGTGTTAAATAATTATTTACCTAGCCTTCGCTGTCACATATAATCATAAAGCATGTTTCCTCAAACTAGATGGAGACAATTATCTAAGTCAATCATTTTATCGTAACACCATCTCTTGAATTTAGCCTGTCAGAATTGCTAAATCTATCATTTTGCAATTACGTCATCACTTGAATTAACCAGCTAGAATTGCTTTCAGCATATCCCATCTTATTTGACTCGGGTTATTCCGTTCAGTCCTTTAACGTCGCATAAAATCTGTAGGCAGTGTTAATTCAGATTAAAGAAATAAGATTTATCATATAATTTTCAGGAATCTTGTGATCTGAGGTTTTAAAGTAGAATCAACCATAATATCCGGGTAAACCTAATGTTTGCACTTACTAGAAATATGATTCAGCCAGTAGGACGAAATATTGGATTATTTTGTTTGCTTCTTGTTTTCTTTAGAGGACCATATAGTAAGAGAAGACGAGTTTCTGGCAATGTTTCTGACTAGAAATCTCGGGACAATTCAGTCGGGGTCGGCTCTTTTCAATAACGTAGATGTGAACGATGACCTGATGATCACAGAAGAGATCGACATACCAATTATCATGCATTTCTTCGACAGGGATGGTATGTAGCAGACAGGATGGAATTTAAACAGTTCATAAAATTTACCCTTTAGGTACTATAACATTACGACTATCGATGACAGTCAAATAACTCCGAATGATGCTATGAATCAATCCTATAACAAAATGGTGGCAATCTACTACATGCAGACACGTACAAGCCCTTTGTGTATTATTGAGACCTAGATATATCGAAAATCGTGCAGAATCAAATATGCAGACTCTTGTTTTGGTGACTATAATTAAATTTCAACGTACTTGTATCTACGTGATTTTGACAACTAAGGTCCAAATTTAATTTCAAGCTCACTACGTGTAAATACATCCCATGTGTGCGTCTATTTGACACATCTTTGGAAAGAATACTGGTTGAGCACACATTGTTGACCTATTTACTGTATCTTGAAAAAAGAATAGATACTGTGTAAAGATAATGGAATTTGTCGGACGAAATCGATTGTCGCACGTTTCATTCCTTAATTAATATTAAAACGCCATATTATATGCTGTCTTAGGTAAAAAAATGAAACAAACCACTATACCATTATGAGGCTGTCCCCCTCACACGGGACCAATTTGACTTCCACCACCACTACCAATAGTAATAATAATAATAATAATAATAATAATAATACTGCTGCTGCTGCTGCTACTACTACTACTACTATTAATAATAATAATAATAAAAATAACTTTTTCCATTTTCAGCCGATGGCCAAGTGACTGAAGTAGAGTTCGAAGTCCAGTGGGTGAAACTGTCTATGTCCTGAAGCCATAGATTGGACTATAAATAGGCGTCTTTCTTGCTTACATCCACCAACAACTACCACTAACTTGACGTTCTGATTATATCAACCACCAACTACCACTTCACAGGCTATTTAAACCACTCCCTTCTCATCTGAAGCAATACTTGTGTACATGGCAATACAAACGTCCTACCAAGAAATTCTTGCTTTTCTTTTCCTTCTCCTTCGTATCTTAACGCTTTCGATACAAAACTGTTTCTTTTTGTGGTACGTAAATTGGAATAATAGTTTACTCGTAGAGTTTTAGATCGGACTATATGGAGCTTCTTCGTGACAGACAGATAGACACACATACAAACGGATTCATCAAAATAGATAGAAAGATAGATAGAAAAAGAGACTGAAGCTTCGGTTGCGTCTCCTGGAAACCTTACACCTTTGTGGTCTAGGAATGCACTTTAGCGGACAGCATAAAGAGCTTCTCAGGCCGAGCTTATAAGAACCTTTTATTTTTATACATCTCTGAATAACAATCGTATTATTACACCAGACCCCTATCGTACTGTCCAGTTCAGTCACTCAGGTAGGCCCTCAATAACAATGGTATTAAATTACACCAGACCCCTATCGTACTGTCCAATTCAGTCACTCAGGTTGGCCCTGAATAACAATCGTAATAAATTACACCAGACCCCTATCTTACTGTCCAATTCAGTCACTCAGGTAGTGCCTAAAAGACAATCGTATTCAATTACACTAGACCCCTATCATACTTTCCAATTCAATCACTCAGGTAGGGCCTAAAACACGATCGTATTTAATTACACCAGACCCCTATCTTACTGTCCAATTCTGTCACTCAGGTAGGGCCTAATATCAATTTTATAATTCGAATTATTAATATGTAAACAATGCACATACTGGGCATGAATAAATAAAGGAAGGAACGAACGAAAGAATCAGTCTGATTGTCTGTTTTATGTATATATACGAGGTATCTCTTTAGTGTTTCTCATTTATAATTCTCCAGTAAATAATAATTCAAAAGATAAACATAAAACGATAAATAAAACTAAAGCATAAATACTGAAATGAGAAAAAGTAAACTAACTTCAAGACAGTTTATTAATTGTGAACTTTATAAAAATGGTTTTAAAATTACTTTCGTATCAAAATTCTCTTCTGGATTTACCCAATTAACTGTACTCATTTGCAGATACAACGAAATATCAACCTGAATCCAGAGACTGATGATCAAGGTCAGTTTAACATACAGACTATCTACCCATTAGAACGTATCAATACAAACTGTGTCATATCGAGCAGAAAAATCAATCGTCTAAGCAATTTAAAATAAATTAAGAATAAACGTCAACACAGTACGAATATTTATTCAGATCTTCTTCAATATAAACACTGAATAGAATCAGGGTTGAGACTGAGTAGCATCAAGGTTGAGACATAATAATATCAAGGTTGACACTGTAGAGCATCAGGGATGAGACTGAATAGCATCAGGGATGAGACTGAATAGCATCAGGGATGAGACTGAATAGTATCAGGGATGAGACTGAATAGCATCAGGGATGAGACTGAATAGTATCATGGTTGAGACTGAATAGCATCAGGGTAGAGACTGAATAGCATCAGGGATGAGACTGAATAGTCTCAGGGATGAGACTGAATAGTATCATGGTTGAGACTGAATAGTATCAAGGTTGAGACTAAATAGTATCATGGTTGAGACTGAACAGTATCATGGTTGAGACTGAATAGCATCAGGGTAGAGACTGAACAGTATCAAGGTTGAGACTGAATAGACTCAAGGTTGAGCCTGAATAACATGAAAGATGAGACTGAATAGCATCATGGTTGAGACTGAATAGAATCAAGGTGGAGACTGAAAAGCATCAGGGTTGAAACTGAAAATCATCAAGGTGACAGTGAATGGTCTTTCTCTGATTTATTCTTGTTTTCAAGGAAAAGTACTTAGAATACAATATGCAGTATATGAGGTTTTAACATTAATATTTCACTTTGATTGCACGTACATCTGCTATACAAGATAAATGTTTATTTTTTTTTAAACAGTGATGGCAATAAACTCAAGATTATCAAAAGTATCATAACCAGTACTGAGAAGAAATAAATACATATAAAACGTTACACATATATCTGTGCATCAAAATATACGTACGTTGGTCTATTGGAAAGATCGGAAAATAAATTATTTTAAATGAAAAAAGAATTAATTTGTGGTAAAATCAATAATTTACAATAATGAAGCAAAGATCAACAAAAAAGTATTAATTATATATAATTAAATGAATAATGAAGTACGTAAACCAATATTTGGATTTGAGAAATATTGGCTCCGAACAGTTTTATTTTATTTTATGTTACTTGCACGTGGGCGGCCCTTTTGTTTTATTACTATTTTGGTCCGCATGATTCATTGTTCTTAGGCTGCGTATCCAGTCAGGTTCCTTTCCTTTCCTGGCATCGAAACTCTAGTTGCGGCTGTATAATGTCACTGCAAATAAGACTAGGGGAAGAGATATAATTCAATATTTCATTATCGCCAGCATTTACATGCTTATAGAGTTTACATAACAAATATTACAAATATTGCAAATATTACTAACATCGCAAATATTTCGTGGTTATCAACTGCTGTATGTAAAACTTTAAAGCAGAAACTCAAAACGGTAATAGACATGACCTAGAAAAAATAGGATGGACAAATATGCATAGTCTTTAATAAATGACTATATAAAAAAATCTATCGTTAATTTTGAATGCTTCATAAATATATTTGACTAGTGAATATATTAAATATTTATTACTAGAAGTTTACAATTCAGCTTACTTGTCCATGGATGTATTATTCCAGAAGTACTATCGAATTAAGTCTACACGCATACACAGGAGATACTAAAAGAAAATGAGATTCATCTTCAATAGCATGGTTGTCACAGAGCACACAATATCTTTCACGTCTGTTAATTTTAGTGCTTCCGTATCTCCCTGTGTCAGTTATGGGAAGACGCAGAGTTTTGTGAAAGCTTATCGATGTTTATAATCATACAATAATTTGAAATAATCTTCGAGGTCGAAGGAAGTTACTCGTCCGAGCTGATAAATATCTTGCCCTGGTACTGGCACTTCACGCAAACGTTCCCTGCATATTATATCAATACACAGTGTAGCTAGTAAACTGTAAGCCTCATTGCTAGCGCTTATTGCCAGCAAGAAAATGATATTCATCCAAAGGGAAATTTGCAAGCAAAGTGGACTAAGCCTTTCATCTCTAAGCAATGTTTACCATCGCCATTCTTCTGTGGTTAAACATTGATTACATATTGTGCAATTTATGATATTTGCCATGGTTGTTTTTAAAACTTGTAATAAATAGTTTTCAAACATCAATTTCTTTAGTACACAATTTTTAATATATTAGTTTTTGTTGAGTCAGAAATGAATGATTCATATGACTGAATAAACTGATAAAGCTAATTTTTCTTGACTTTCAAGAAAGGATAATCTGAGCGAATGTTGATTAACTGAAAAGAATTAAACCTTTGCTTCAAATAAGATGTTAAGGATGTGCTCAGTCCATTTACTTCCGCCTAAATCATCATTATAATCCTGTAATAGATACGTAAAAATATGATAATTTGCTTGTTTATCATTAATGATAATTATCCAATTGCCAACTGCTGTGTTTTATAGTCTGTGATGGTGTCATTTAGACCTAAATTGCACACTTTTCTCGTGTTACATATGCAGGACGTCGGCTAATGGTATGAGATTGTATGGGAGTCCCTTCTGCCTGATCTATGTTTTAGTGATGCTTAAAGTTAAGAAATAATGATCATCATTTTCGTACGTTATCAGTCATTGGGATCTGAAGTTTTGTTTATGCTTATTCTTTAAACGTTTGCCTGAACAAAAATCTGACGTAATGTCTTGATTGTTTCAATTTGTTGATCTGTTAATTAATATATCCACTTTTTTATAAATGGTTTTGTCGAGTTAAGTTATGCAACTCGTTCAATAAATGCATCTCGTTCTATAAATTATCTGTCACTAGTTTATCAATCTTCCAAGAAGTAGTTTCTCGGCCTTCCAAGAAACATTCCATGTTACTACTTTTGTTCGGTGTCACGTTGTGAGAGAAAATTTGCAAACAATTCCTGCCTCGTGTTTACAAATGTCTTCTGATAGAATTCGTAATTCAAAGTACTTTGGAAAATGTCAACTCGTCTTATATTATATTACGACTTTAGATCGATTCTGAAACAAAGAAACTACCTGTCTGTGCCTTAACCATTGCGTCACAGTCAAGTTCAAAGTTAATTCAAAGAGAACCTTGCCGCGGTGGTACGAATTTTGTTTTGCAATCAGGCGTTGATGTCACCAGTCGGCTTAGGCTTGGAGACCGGAAAACCCAACATTATAACATATCAGTGCTATTATCCCAGACAGTTTTGAAAGAGACCACCTGTATCCAATCAGTACTAAGATAGTAAAATTTTGGGCGGGTTTCTCACGCAGCCAGACATTATCCTGTTACATTCGTTTTGGAAGAATCGGTACAGTTTTGGAAGTAACAAAAGAAACATAACGTACTCTGAGAGCAAACTGTGCACTCGTAAACAAGAGCGGAAAAGGGAGTTCTATGAAATTCGGACGAGATTTGGAACAAAGGCTTCTGAGGTAAATACCTTCGCCGTAGGATTATTGTTGATGTTGATAGTTTACTATATCGAGAATTGGGGATATGTGAGAGTGTATCTCCTGTGATCGAGCAAGGAGACAAAATTGTACGTCCCTTCTAATCCAAAGGAAGCTTTCCGGGTGAGATAGGGCGCAGCCCGAAGATAAGAGAGGAGAAGACGTGGACAACAAGTGAGAATAGGCTGTTGTGCGCAGGGCCGGGAGAATAGGCAGTTGTGCGACGGAGCAGGTCCAGGAAATTAGGCATTTGTGCGAAGGAGAAGGGACGGAGAACGGAAACATTGGTACCGGAAGTTGCAGATGAGTAACAGAGAAGGGACATGGGAATTAAACACTCACCTTTAATTTCGCGTGATGAAGTAACTGCCAATGGCAATTTGAACAGGTCCTTGTACTGACTGAGAGAAATATCGCTGGAAAATTGTCCTGTGATTGTTGAATACCATGATATAATTTATTAAATTGTTATACCTTTCACCTTAATAATTTTATATTTTATACACCTAGATCGTAGGCCTTGCTGACTGGGGGCTCGGAGCTAATATATATATATATATATATATATATATATATATATATAGGTGCAATAAACTGACAACAAACAGTGCAAAACTAGTATCTAACTAGCCTGAGCGCTTTGGACTCTTAATTACATTTATCTTAAACAATCCCTGACATACGTGATCCCTTGCTGGATCCAGTGCACTATTATTCGCCATATATATATATATATATATATATATATATATATATATATATATATGAATCTTACTGGATACGTCGCCTTAGAACATTGAAACCAAGCGGTTTAAACCAAGAAGACTAGAAAAAGACAGCCATTCACAAGTGGAATTATCCTTTGCAGCCGACACATTTTCTTTTCAAAACTTTTCTGAATTTTCTTAGTAGCCTTCAATTACTACTATAAGAATGAAATATCCGGGATATAATTTCGCTTACATAAATGTACACAAAGTAATGGATGTCGCTATGGCTCATCGATTTCCAGCTTAATACAAATATTTTCCAGTATCCGCAACAAGTTGATATAGGCTGGTTGAGACATAATACATTTAAAGGTCTAATTCATGCTTCACTAATGTAGTCTTCCCTATTCATAACGACTACAGTAGAACCCTTATCTACAGACTTAATTATGATGTCTGTTCTGCTTGTCAATGATCGTAAATAATTCTCTAAATTTGCATGTTAGTCACCCAATAGCCTATAGTTTCTACTATAACAATGAAATATCCGGGATATAATTTGCGCTTACATAAATTTACATACAAAAACACATGTTATGGCTCATCGATTTCTAGGTCAATATAAAATCGTTTTTAGCATTCACATCAAGTTGAAGTAAACTAGCTGAAACATAATAAATTTAAAGGTCTCGTTCCTGTAGAAATTCTCATGTTAAATTTTGTAACCACAACGGTTTTTCTGTTTTATTTGCTTTTCTTGTCTGTTGTGTATTTGCCTTTGAAAAAGACTCATTTAGAGTTTCAAGCGCCCAGATTGGTTAGATACTAGTTTTGCACTGTTCGTTGTCAGTTTATTGCACATATATATATATATATATATATATATATATATAGAGAGAGAGAGAGAGAGAGAGAGAGAGAGAGAGAGATACGGACAAACACATAAGTTCTAAACGGGCTGGATGAAAACTTTTCCCCATTTTTCGATTTACACTAAGGTATTTTACATAAGGAAGCTGGCAAATAGAACAACTACATATAAATATCTTCTGGGTGGAACTCTTAAGAGTTTCCAACGTTTTACCATGGGATAAGTCGTTGAGTACAGGAATGGACCAGTCTTCAATGTCAATTGCATTAAACATGTGTCGTTAACTGTGTAGCAAAGTGTCTTTGCCGACTTTGTAAATAGTTCCCAAAGCTAGCCTGTTAAATGATAGAGATCACACTAGGTCAGTGTTTGTCTAATGACGCTGTAAAATGGAGAAACGATCTGATAGGACAGAGGATGGCTGGTGCGTGTTCTTTAGGGAATAATATTGTTATAGGCTTAAGAAGTAAGGTTAATGACCTTGTGATCTTGGAAAATATTGTAACATGTCACTGTCAGGAAAGGTTATAGGGAGGATAGAAAAATCTGAGAAAATCTAGACGTTAGTTTAGTATTAGAGAGTCCATAGTAAGATCTAGACCAGGTTGCGTGCTACACAATTTGGTGTCAGCGGTGGGATGATTTGTTTCGCACCGTAGCTGCAAACCCTGAAAAATCTTATGAATAAATGAAAATAGCACAATCACAGACAGTCTCGTCAATGATGGATACACAAAAAAGAATTAATCTTGAAATTCGGCAATTGGAACGTGAAATAGAAGAAAGTACACTCAGGACTCTCGGAATTGAACACAAAATGACGCCATCAAGACCCCGCAAAAGTAATCAAGCTCCCGAAAGATTAGAATTCTCGGAAAAAAATAAACTGAAACGACCACTTGTAAGCCACAAACGTTCGACGGTATCACACCACTGATGGATATTCAAGCGCATTTTAGTACGTGTGCCGGGATAAACAAATGGACTCGTGAAGAAAAATGGCTTTATCTAGCCGTGAGTCTCAGGGGTCAGGCCCAACAGCTACTGGAATCTGGAACTCCAGATTATGACAGGCTCATGGATTCGCTAAAAAGAAGGTTCGCGCCATGAAAACCAAACGGAAGTTACAGAGTACAACTAAAATGCTGCCTTAGAAGGGAACATAAAACACTCCCGGAATTGGGACAAGCGATACGCCGACTCCCTTCCCACGCATATCCCAAGGAGCCAGAAGAATTACTCGAAACAGTGTCAAAGGAGCAATTTATCGATTCTTTAACTGACAGCGAACTTGGGTTAAGAATACAACAGGCACGTCCTAAAACCCTTGATGAAGCAATTCAGATTGGAGTAGAACTCGAAACCTTTAATAGAGCCGAACTTCAGCGATAGGATTTGGGAAGATATGTACGAACCGTGACAACGTCTGATGCAGTACTAAGTGATATCCAGGAAGATAAGAGAGAAGTAGCGGAACTCAAGACGTTACTAAAGGATTTGAAGGCAAAATCTGCAGGGAAGAACGGAACGAAAGGAAGACCTTGTTACAAGTGCGGAGAAATGGGACATTTCAAAAGAGACTGTCCAAAAGGTAAGCCCAAACAGTCGGTAAACTAGGTTGGGCCCACCCCAAGGGCCATGGATGGGTCTTTGATTCCAGGTCTAGGAATATAACTGGTCTGGCAACGATAAAAGATGCTGGGATGTACCTTCCGGGATCTGTGCACGGAATGGCTGTCAACTTCTTAATAGACACAGGTGCTACGGTTACCATGATAGCAAAGGGTGTCTATGAGGGGATGGCGCCGGAATATCGACCTCAGTTACATGAGGTTACTGGGAATGTTCTGTGTGCAGATGGGAAACCACTAGAAGTAGTTGGGAAAGAAAGTTTACCTTGTCGTTCGGAGGGAAACGTCACGAGCATTGCGTTATCATTGCAACGATGGGCTTGACAGCAGAAGGAGTCCTATGACTGGATTTCCTAGAAAAAGTAGGAAACAAAATTGATTTTGTGAATCACAGTTGGACTATTGGGCACACCAATTTGTCATACGAAGTGATTAAATCACATTCGATGGAATGCGTTAGAGCTGTGTTATCGGAGACAATATCGATCCCTGCAAGGCACGAAATGAACATTCCTTGCAAATTACAAACAGTAGTGAATAACCACTCATTCAGTTCGACCGGGATTATGGAACCAGAAGAACGATTTATTGAATAAAAGCAACTTCTGGTGGGAAAAGTACTTATTAGGGCTACATCCGACGATGTCATTCCTGTAAGGGTCATGAACATTACCGACGAAACAAAAGTTGTCGATGCTGGAACAATTATGGGTCTTTAGGTACCGGTAGATGATGATAATGTTGATGATGTTTCTGGAGATTTATTGGCTCAAGTAGAAACCATCCAAATGCCTGAACACCTGAACAAGTTATCTCAAGAAACGACAAAGGGTATTACATCGGCCCAATGCAAGAAAGTTGACCAACTTCTGTGTACGTTATCGGGTTTATTTGCTAAATCAAAAGATGACCTTGGCAAAACCAATAAAATACGTCACAAGATAAATACGGGGGATGCAAGACCAGTAAAACAACAGTTACGTATAATTGCGATTCACGCAAGAGATGAAATTGAAGACCATATTCAGAGTTTGTTAACTCAAAGCATTATAGAGCCGTCATTAAGCCCCTGGGCTTCGCCCATAGTGCTGGTACGTAAGAAGGATGGAACAACTCGTTTTTGTTCAGACTATAGGGCAGTCAGTCAACTGACTGTGAAGGACACTTATCCTCTGCCACGTATAGACGACTCATTGGATCGACTTTCCTGTGTATCTTGGTTTTCTACCCTTGATTTAATGAGTGGATATTGGCACGTAGAAATTAAAGAGCAAGATAAACGAAAAACAGCTTTTGTAAATGGATTATATCAGTTTCGTGTAATGCCTTTTGGATTATGCAATTCAGGTTCCACCTTTGAAAGGCTGATTTAGCAGGTTTACAATGGAAAACGTGTCTGATATATCTGGATGACATAATTATTTTCGGTAAAACTTTCGACGAGGAGCTGAGCCGTTTACAGGAAGTTTTCACTCGATTGTGATAGACAGGCCTTAAGCTTAAACCCTCCAAGTGTCACTTGTTTGCACACGAAGTGGTATTCTTGGGGCATATCGTGTCTGAAGAGGGTATTAAAACAGACCCTGAAAAAAATCGAGACAGTGGAAGTTTTTGGACTACACCAACGAATGTGAAAGAGCTTCGCTGCTTCCTGGGGCATTGTTCCTACTATAGGAGATTCATTAAATACTTCCCGTCAATCGCTAGTTGTTTACATAAATTGACAGAGTCAGGAAGGGCGTTTAAATGGACTAAGGAGTGTGGAGAAGCGTTTGAAAGGCTAAAAGCTAAGTTAACAACAGCATGAATACTCACATACCCTGACATGACAAAACAGTTCATTTTGGATACTGATGCTAGTGAAAATGGAATAGGTGCCGTAATTTCCCAGGTTCACGAAGGTCGCGAAAAAGTCGTGGCATATGGCAGTAGGACACTGTCAAAATCAGAACGATCCTATTGTGTGACAGGGAAATAAATACTTGCTGTAGTGTACTTTGTGAAACATTTCAAGCCATACTTGTATGGGAAATGATTTCTCATTCGGATTGATCACAGTGCTTTGCGTTGGCTCATGACGTTAAAGGACACAGAAGGTCAACTGGCCAGATGGCTTGAGATGATGGCTCGGTATGACTTGGAAATCCTACACCGACCAGGCTTGAGTCACATAAATGCGGATGCATGATAAAGAAAGCCATGCCGACAATGCGGGAGACAAACAAAAGTACGTATAACAATGGTACGTATTTATAGGTACATATATATAGACAGATACGATATCAAGGCTGCTGGAATCTCAGTACAGCGATAATGACCTATCCATAGTCAGACAGTGGGTGACTGGTGGCGTAAGACCATGCTGGAATGAGGTATCAGGGCAAAGCAATGAAGTTAAAAGTTTATGGGCTCAGTGGGACCAGCTTGGGTTTCACAATGGATTATTGTGCCAGAGATATCAGATGTATGATTGTAAAGCGGGACGTCATCAAGCTATTGTCGCCTATGAACTCAGGAAAAGTGTATTGAAATTTTCTCATGATAATAAAACTGGAGGCCACCTAGGGATTTAAAAAACTCTTATTAAAATCAGGCAAGGATATTATTGGGTTGGACTACAACATGATGTTAGGGACTGGTGTAATGTGTAAGGAAAAAGTCTCCAGGCAAGAAGAGAAGAGCCCCGATGCAACTCTGCAAGTCAGGAAGTCCAATGGATACAATAGCATTGGATATTATGGAATCTTTGCCAGAAACTTCACTTGGAAATAAATACAGTCTGGTAATTGGTGACTATTTTACTAATTGGACAGAGGCATTTGCACTGCCTAATCAGGATGCCACGACCGTAGCCAGTGTACTTGTTGAAGATATCATTTGCAGATTTGGCGTGCCCCGTCAGATTCATTCGGATAAAGGGACACAATTCGAATCTGAAATTTTCCAAGAAATGTGCAGATTATTGGGTATCTAAAAGACAAGGACAACTGCTTACCACCCCCACAGACCGATGGAATGGTTGAAAGGTTCAACAGAACGCTCTCTGTGATGCTTTCTGCATATGTAAATGAACATCAGGACAACTGGGATGAACACTGGCCATATTTAACAAATTTCACTCCAAACCTCTTGATGCTGAGTAGGGAAGTCACCGTTCCACTCGATATTCAATATGGATGGCCCCCAGATACATATTCTCGAAATGCATCGGTTGAAAACCTTTCGGGGACATTGCGTTGAGCTCGTCAATTTGCCAGGAAAAACCTAAACCAAAGTATGTTACGCCAGAAGAGATTTTACGACAATCGTTTGAAATGGGAACAGTTCAAACCAGGTGATTTGGTTTGGGTTTACACTCCAGAAAGGTAAACAGGACTGTCAAGTAAATTGCAGTCTTGGTGGAAGGGACCATTTCAAGTTGTTAAACGACTCAGTGATGTGACATACTGGGTAAAGTTGTTTATATAGGGGCAAATCGCAAGTGATTCATGTGGCCAGATTGAAATCCTGTTAAGTCCGAGATAACAATGATAATGGGGATATGCATCAAAGTGATGATGATATCGATAAGCATTACAATGCTAGCTACAATGATCGCGATGGTGTATCCAGAGTTAAGGATCTACCTGGGCCTTATCCTATGGAAAGTACCGCGTCGGAACACCCGTTACCAGCAACCCAGAGTGGATGCCAAAGGCGACGCCCGAGCTGGTGGAAAGAATATGCGTTTTAGAGAGAAACTTTAATTCCAAAATTCGTGTGAGACACTATAAACTTCAATTGTGGAAATTCAAAAATAAAAAGTGCTGAAAGTGAAAACCATTAAACTAAAATAGGACTTATTAGGCAGGATGTACAGTGTGTGACTATGCATATAGAACTCTTGAATTATACAGTAAAGCTAACTTATGCTACGAAAAGAACTTTAATCGCAACTATTTTACTTTTATAATATCTAGTCATGCTAAACACATTTTTGAAGCTTAAAAAAACTAAACACACTGCAATTTTAGTGTGAGGACACTCTTATTCGGAGGCATGGGTAATTTGTAGCAAGGTATCTTTGCTGACTTTGTAAATAGTTCCCGAAGCTAGCCTGTTAAGTGATAGAGATCACACTAGGTCATTGTTTGTCTAATGACGCCGTAAAATGGAGAAACGATCTGATAAGGACAGAGGATGGCTGGTGCGTGTTCTTTAGGGAATGATATTGTTATAGGCTTAAGAAGTAAGGTTAATGACCTTGTGATCTAGGGAAATATTGTAACATGTCACTCTCAGGAAAAGTTATAGGCAGAATAGAAGAATCTGAGAAAATCTAGACGTTAGTTTAGTACAAGAGAGTCTATGGTAAGAACTAGACCAGGTTGCATGCTACAACTGCATGGCAAGTGTATACATGGTTATACGATGTTGATATCAATAATTTCCAAATTATGATCCAGGGTCTAAGGCCACGGAGACTGGTGATGAACATCGGTGCCAAATCATACACTCGCACACGCACGCACACACATAAGTATGAGCACCGATTTGTGAGACCTGTTCTTGTAATCTTGGAGTTTTTCGCACTTAATGTAAAGCAACTCCATGCTATTGGTCCACCCACGGGCGGTGTTTTAAAATATCGAAACCGTTGTGCGCATGTGCAGAACACCCTAAATTTTATCTCAATTTAAGTTGGTATTACTAACACACGCATGCACGTCCGGATGAGCAAAGGTTATCACCGTATCTCCAATACATTGACTTCCATGCACACTTCGATTCCAAACTACATTGACGTCATCATAGCATCTGTAAACTAGTCCCTGAACACGTGAGTATGTCTTCTTCGTTGCAAAATTGCATTTGTAAAGATTTTAATTGTGATTATTGATTCTTTACGGCTCGAACCAATTTTCTGCAATAGCGAATCGAATCCATACACTGACATACCATATAGGGTGCAATTATAATAAATAAATAAATAAATAAATTAAAAGATAATAAACCAAAAAAGAAATAAACACTATATTGAGAGAAATTCGGTCAGAAAGGTTTAATATTAATTATTACTAGGATTTCACCCAGAAAAAGTACATAAAGTTAAACAAAGTTTGTACTTAGAAAAAACCTTTGCTTCAACTTCAGAGGCATTCGATACCGGAAAAAAACATGGCAACCTATCATTAGAATATTAACGGGGGTATTTAACAATATTTGGGGGGTGGCGACAGAAAATATGGAAAGTTGTTACAGCAATGGTTGGGGGTGGGGACAGAGGAGGTGGAAGGTTGTCACAGCAACGTATGGGAGTGGGGGCAGAGGAGGTAGGAAGTTGTCAAAGTAACGGTTTTAGGTGGCGATAGATGAGTTGGAAGATTGGCACAGCAACGGTTGGGGATGGGGCACAGAAGAGCATGAAGGTAGTGAGAGTACGGTAAGTCCTGTATTAAGTTCGATTTTTGTCTCCAGCGTTTCGTAGAAAAATGGGATATTAAACTGGGTCTATCTATCCTTCCTTATATCCGTCCTTCTGTCGTCCGTTCATCCACTTTCGTTTCCGCTCAATAACTCTTTTAATTATTAATCGAATTCAACGAAAATTCATATGTAGAGTTATCCTGATCAAAGCTTGTATGCATTAGAGAGTTACAGCTCCTGTTCCTGCACGTTTCGTTTCATTTCCTCTCTTATTTATCAATACAATTCAGTTAAATCTTGTTTGTTGCTTGACATTGATGGGACTTTGGATATGCCCGATTGTCAGCATTCTGTATCATTGTTCAGCGGAGTTATCACACTGATTGACGGAACCGCTCCGGTGGCCTAAGTGGTTAGAGCGATCGCCTCCGATGCGAGACGTCGTGGTTTTCTAACCCCCGTCGAGTGATAACAGTGATAACAAAGACTTATAAAGATGGTACTACAGTTGTAGCAAGCTGCATCTCTTGGCGCTCAGCATTAAGACGTTAGTGTTAAGACTGGTCGGCCTGATGTCTTGATAATGTGACTGGGTGGGACATCTTGCTACATGTCTGCGGCATGATGCCCTAGTTCTAGACATTGCTATAAATTGCCACACTGCAGACATCATAGCGATATGACTGGGGAAATTGTTGAAGCTACATTACAAATCCAAATCACACATACACACTGATTGACGGACCCACTATTGTCGTTTCTGTACAGCATCTCCTTTAATTGTAATTGGATTATAGCCCCATTTCTTAGCTTCATGTTTATAGGACTGTGGACAAGATTGATTATTGACGGTCTAAGTTTTATTTTTTCTGATATAGAAATACCTGCGTTTTGGACTCGGACACTTTAGTTATTTTAGTATAAGGACTTAATAAATATAAATTGGATTTCAGCCAAATTTTACACACGGCTTGATATTGATGATGTTGTGGATTCGATTCTCGGCGTTCTGTGTTATTGATACAGAGCCCCCACTTTGTTGGAGGTGGGTTGTTTTGTTGGTGGAATTGATTGACGGATTGTACCTTCTTACAAGGTGTCCGCTTTATTGGGTTATCGTTGTCTAGAGGGTGATCGCCTTTGGTGTTATTGCCCGGATCGAGTAAATATTAATATAAAGTGTGAAACTTATAGGTGGAATAGATAGAGATCTGAGCAGATATATAAACAGAATGACACGAGCCCCCGTTCATGAAACAACAACAACAATTTAATCAGTTGCATAACAACTGTGATAATACATTACATTAGGAAGATACACTTCTTTTGAAATAAATCATTCACCGAATTTCAAACACAAATATACTTACATAAATAGCCGATCTGTTTTAAATGATAGAGTTGGTTCATCATAGAATCGACTGAACAATCGAAGTCATTGCCTTGTACAACTTCATAACCTGCTTATTTCCGGTCCATTCCAACTTCACTGTGGTTGTCCTTCTTGGTGCTTTCTACTTTTCTTTTCTTTTCTCCAAACTCTCTATTGTCTCGCCTCTGTCGGCCCTCGAACTTTGTGTGGGTAGGTGGATACGTAAGTACGTGATACGTAGTTACTTGGATAAGTAGGACGTGGATACGTTCCGTGAAGCTACTTCCCCCTTAGAAAATAAACAGAGAAGTAACCTAAATTTCCTGTCAGATATCCTACTGGAAATAGATCATTACTCCCCTCTCGTTATGTCAGTTATCGTTCTATCGGAATTCAAACAAATACCAAAGGCTATCTGGTCAAGCCAAACATGGCAGACCATAACCAAACTTAGTTTCACAAGATTAATGTACTTCCTAACGGCTATTTCAACCTGACTCACATTATCATCACACGTGACATAACAGTTCCGTTCTCGTCTCAATTGCACAAATGAATGGATGAAGTTCATTGCATGGCTTAACTACGTTATTTCTAGCGAATACACACATTCAAGTCTTTAGCATATACGAAATCTCACTTCATGGCTTAACAACGTTAATTTCAGCTAATACTCACTCAAGCCTTTATCATACGTGAAATCATCTAAGGTCGGTGAATTCACACGGATTCTCGTAATTCATTTCAACTAAGGTAAGGCATGAAATTCTTAGAATACCTATTTTCCTATAACAATTAAGACGACACATTCAAACAATTCGTCAAACCTATATAAAGAAGATCATTGTACGGATTCAGATAGATGAACTCACACAGTTGTATTCATATCAAGAAAATTGATCTACGAATTTAAACAAATAAATTCATGCAAATATAAGCAAATAAATCAAGCAAATCGTTATATTGGTATCAACGAATTACATGAGATTGGCGCAGATACTTTGTGCTTTCAGGCTTTGCTCGCTTCTACCGCCAGAATTGTGTCCCTCGTCTTTCCAGACATCCGGCCCCTTGGATAAATGTTTTACGAGAGAATTTCTTCTAAATTCAACCTCGGAGTCTCCTCCATTTGTTTTCTCTTGCAGAAAAACGTAGACTGACTAAAGTTTGCGATGGGACATATTAAAACCAAGAAATTTCGTGTGTGAACCACGTCCCTTATTTAGCGTAACCAATCCGGATTAAATATATCTCCCGCCTTTTATAACTGGGCGCCAAAATTGTAGTCTGCCTGACCTTGAGATTTCCAAATAACTGATCCTGGACAATTTCAAAATCTGACATTTCTGATACAAGATCGAAGTTAACCTTCTCCTTCTAGTTTGTCTGACTGTTAAATATACGAATGCTTAATTAAGAATCATTTCTCTCACATGACACAGACATTAAAAATCCGTACATTATGGCGATTTAACACTCCTCGGTCCCCATAAATCTAATTAATCGTTCACCTGCCCAAATTAATGTGCTCTTCATAGATCGACAGAAATTTGCACCCTTACAGTTATGTATAGAGTTATGACCTCTGATTGCCTGACCCACTGACTCTTGTTTCTGCACAATGACTCCCTAATTAGATTTTAAACAAAATGTATTAGGCAGCTTAATATTACAGAGACTTCAGGTGAATTTGATTTTCATTGTTGCCTTGGTACTTGGTGTGCAGCATCGTCTTTTAGCGGAGTTATGGACTTTGTAAAACTCACTTTCCTTTCTCTGTGATAAGTACCTTAGTATGCGGCTCTTTGTGGAAAACAACTTGGTCTAGTCCGATGTGTCAGCTTCTTGTTGAAAACAACTTGGACTAGTCCAATATTTCAGCTCTTTGTTGAAAACAACTTGGACCAGTCCGATATTTCAGCACTATGTTGAAAACAACTTAGATTATTTCCATATTTCAGCGTTCAGTTTGAATCATATCTGCATTATCGTTGACAGGGGTTGTGGCCTCTGATTGCAGGAGGCATCGACAGTTATTTTCATGGATTTCCACAAAATTGTTTATAAATGTCTATATTGTTTAAACTTCAGCGGAATTTGATTATCGGCTTCTCGTGCCATCGCATAGTAGAGAATCAACCATTAAATATTGGGCCCACAGTTTTCATTCAATTTCTATTTTAGAGTTCCCAACTGATTTCTCTTGTCGGTGTGCTACGTCATCCGTGCTGTATTCCATTACAAATGTACCTTAACTCATCTACTATATCATACTTGTTACCTAGATCTTTTCTCTTCAGAACTATACTTTAGTGGTAGACGAAAACCACGTTTCTAGCTCAGAGACCCCCTTCCCCCCTTCAAAACACATCTATGTTGACATTTTCTTCAGCTCCGAAGATGACTTTTAGATTTCTGACAAAATAAGGGTGTCTCTGAGCTAGAAACACTGGTATTCTCACCTATACGTAATTCCAGAATGACTCATCACGTAATTCCAGAACATGTATAACTCTGTTAGGGAAAAGATCGCGGAATTTTGTGAAGGACTCATCACGGAATTTCCAGAACATATATAAATCTGTTAGGTAAAATATCGCGGAATTTCCAGAATGACTCATCGCGGAATTTCCAGAACATATATAACTTTGTAAAGTAAAAGATCGCGGAAATTCCAAAGATTACGTAATGGAAATTCCAAAGAACATTCTGGAAAATTACGTAATGGAAATCCCAGAATAACGCTATAAAAGGCAGACAAACTTTTACTCCGTGTTCATTCAGAAAGCGGATCTGTACGTAAGCAGGTAAGTCCTTCCTTATTTTTTTAAAGAATTTCATCACCAATTATTAAAATATCGACAGGAGCTATCAGAAATAATTCATTATCGTGTTTATATAAATAAAATTTAATTTTTCCGCTTACTTTTCGATGACATTCAAATAACTCTCTCATTGCTACCCTCTTGATAAAATACAACCTTTTGCAAAAACCTTCGACCAGTTTAGGTCAATATTAATTTTCGTGTATTTTTCTTGACTGATCGGATCATGAAGATTATCGTATTTCAGCATAAGCTCATCTCTCAACTTTTCAAGATAATCAAAATATTTGCTTTTATCTGATTTAATAAGCGAGAGTTTCATTCTATCAAATTTACTAAATAAATACCTGAAATTTCATCACTAAATTCAAATGATAATTGCTGGCCATTAACAACTATTTTTTTGATTTTGCTACTAACTCCATCGGCTAACGTTAAATTTTCGAATGTTATTTTTAAAGTTTAGACAAAATTAATTAAAGATGATATTAAATATATCACATCCGGTACTGGAATAGTGTCCAATAGCCAATGTGTTTACGCCATCAACACAATATCGTTTGTCGTCAAAATTACTTAGTCCACGTTTTATAATTGTATCTGTTTCAATCTTATGGTGATTTGTTCTGATAACATTTGTTTTAATAAAATTAGTGCAGGTGTTTAACGCTGCTTTAAAAACATCAAATTTCATACACGTTTTTACGTATCCGCGAGGAATACTTTTTGCTTTTTTTGTCAGTTTATTGTCATCTAAAATTACAGCATACATTTTGCTTCTTAGTCCAACAAATTTCCTAACTGGCA
The DNA here is from genome assembly GCA_016617855.1 of Megalonaias nervosa. Classification (NCBI taxonomy): domain Eukaryota; kingdom Metazoa; phylum Mollusca; class Bivalvia; order Unionida; family Unionidae; genus Megalonaias; species Megalonaias nervosa. Next base: position 7,842 of record JAECUM010021472.1, on the reverse strand, counting down.
CAAACATAAATTCATCTTTCATCTTGCCGATGACTTTTTTATTTGCATCATCATAAAATCCACTATCAGCTGGATAATCCGATAAATCAAATAGGTCACGGTATTTATGAATATCTTGATAAACATCCTCACATTTTATGTTATAAACAAGTGAATCGGTGTCAGTAAATAGCAACTCTGAATCTGGCCAGACCTTTTTGTTTGGTTAAATTATAGCGAAAGTCGTACATTAACCATTTTGATATGTCAAGTACAGCTGCACCAACATAAATCGGTTTATTTAACTTTAAATTTGTTTTTCGTCGCTGTATTGCATCAAGATTTTCATTAAATATTTTCATACTAACGAAACCGTCATCGTTCATCAACTTATTTCTGCGATTTACATCATTGACTAGCTCGATGTTTACTCGCTTTCTGACATTTTCCATAGTCTTACCAAACACGGAATTGTTCATCAACTTGAAAAAAGTATTTTATTTTCAAAGTCGGTCTTAGCAGTAGCACAACGTTTGGTATTTAAATCAATATAATCTGCCATCCAACGAGATAGATTAAATTTTAGCACGCGATGAACTTTTCTCAAAATTAGTCCAGCATCTACTGCTTTTTTTAAATTTTTGTATGGTATCACGTAATTTCTTTTATTTAACAAATTTGGAACTAGCTTATTAACGATCGAATTTTTTGCTGTTGTCATTGCCTGTTGTTCAGGCGATAATAAAATGTAATCGATCATCATTGACTCTGCACAAAACGGATAGTCGTTACATAGATCATGTAACGAACTAGGATAATCGAGATCAACTTCAACAAAATAACTGACATGTACTGGTAAATCTTTTTCAGGTTCTTTAAGAAATTGATCTGGAGTTATCCAATGAAATCCACCACACGGAATTGGTTCTGACATAACATAACCATATAAATTATTATCGTCAAAATAAATAATATAATTTGACGATAAATTTTTATCGTAATTTTTTAAGTATTTATTATTAGCTACCGCATCCTTTTGTTATAACGCTTATTTCGCCGCGAATCCCTTTATACTAAAATTAAACATATCAACATCTGTCAAGAGATCCAATTCTATCGTACTTGTTTTTAGCAGAGCATCCTATGACAATCCTGGCGCAGAATAATACGAACACGGGTCTAATCCATAATTTTCATGACTAACTTTACGAAAGTTCTCGAAAACATCTGCTAGTAATAATACATCTGTTTTCAAATATAAATCGTGATAATCACCAAGTGTAGTACAACCAAATTTATTCCAAATATCTTGTGCATAATTGTACTCGTCATCTTTGTCGGGCAGAGCAGTTTCATCAAATCTGCTCCAATCGTCGAGATACTCGTACGGAAAGACACCTTTTTTGTCAGAACGACGCAGTCTTCACCAAAGCAACTTCTCAGATTACCAAAACTACTACAGCCTTCTACAAGCTCGTCCAGCGGTGACGACATAAATTGCAAGCTGTCGATGAAACGTAATTTGCCAAGCGTAACTGACATATACTTTTCAACTGACATATACTTTGGAATACATTTTATTACATTATTTAATTTTAGTTTAGATTTAATTTCCTCATCGCCAAATGTTTCGACAATGATATGACTATCATAACCACGAAAATTATGTAAAACGACAGGAATAAAATCTGGCGCATGAAATTTTAAATTACAATTATTATGTGCGGCTCCACGATATTGGCCGGTTAGATGACAGTGATCGCGCACTTTATCGCCAGACATAGGTTTCTCGCAGATATGACAATTAACTGCCTCATCAAAATCAAGTTGTTGTTTTGGTGTTATTTTTATTGGAGCTGTTTTAGATAATCTGTTGAAAGTTTTATTAACATCATCTATTAAAATTTTTAGTAACCACACGGCAGGATTTTTACCACTGTACAATTTTATTGGACTTGAAAATTTATCGTCAAAGCAACAAACTATTTTATAAGCTGCTCCGCAGGGGACATTTTATTGTATTTTTCTGGTGCTTGATTTATTTGGATCATTTTCTGCGCCTGCGACAGGGACAAGTAGACACTCGAAGTCAGCATAAACAACAAACAAAATACTTAATTTATGATCATAATTTTTAAATTTTAAAACTTTTTCTTTCTCTGTTGGCATTGCTATTTTTTGAACATTAACACAGTATTTAACATGATCTTGCAGTTTTTCATTTTTAGAAAAACCTTGTAAATAACGATAACAAAAATATTTATTTTTATCTTTATTATATGGTCTGCCAACTAAGCCATTAAAGTTTTTGATCCAAACGTAATGTCCTTTATAAAACAGCAAGTTTAGTGTGTATTGTGTAGCTTTTTCTGAGATGTATCTGCGATAAACATTTTTACGCTCGTCAAGACCAAACACATTAACCGAAATATTATTTTGCCCCTCAAACTTTGGTATTTGATTTTCTGCAACTCGAAAGTTAACGCCGCTAAAATTTAATTTTGATACGTGACTAATATATTTGTCGACGCAATCAGCATTTTTTTCTGCTGGAAACATCGCAGAAAGAATATCCCACTGGAAACATTTGTTTTGAGAGTTCTTTACGTTTATGCAACATTTTTGTTTTTAATTTTTTGAGGGAGATCAATGTAAGAACTACCGCAAAGTACCTTATATCTTGCGGTGTAAAATAAAACTTCTGTTATCATTTCAAATTTCCAACCTGATCCTGATGCAATAAATTCTTCCAATTTTTTATTTATTTCCTGATGTATTTTATCGACGACTGAGGAAATATTTGTTCCAGCTAATATTTTCGCGATTTAGCTGTTAAATATGGTTTGGCAATCTCGTTGCTGAAATCTACATTATGTAACTTTGATAAAATAACATGATACTGTACTATTAGTTTGATACTTTTATGTACTGCAAGTTCTCGTGTTACAGTCGGATGCAGAAGATGAAACAAATTTGTAGAGTTAAAATTTGCTAAAATATTTTGATTATCAGATTTGTAACTGTTATCAAATCCTGCAAAAGCGGTAGCTATTTTTGCAGGTTTTCCTATAAGGCTCTTTTTGGCTATATTTAGCAATTTTAGCATTGTTATATAACATTTTATGTATTTAATTGATATCGCTAGTTGAAAAATTAATTAGAGATATAAATTGTTTAAGGTATAATGACACAAAATTTTAGTTACATAAGACTGACGGCAGAGGAACAGGAGGAATATCATGTCCATCCAGTTTATAATAATTATGCTGCAAATGCACTTGGTTCAGCGATTCACGTCAAATACGGAGAACCGTTTGGTAAATCAACACTATATGGAATGATGAAAAGTGTTAGAGGAGATAATACTGAGAGAGTTGAAATGTTCAGAAAAGATTTTATTTATACTTTGTTCTGCGGAGACGTACCAGCTGGACAACGAGTTTATAGAGTAAATAGATCAATAAATGATGACAATATAAAAAATGTTGTCATTGCAAGATGAATTTCAACCTCACCCCGTGTTCGATTTATATGAGGCTAATGATCGAGGAATTATACGAAATATAAAAAACAAAAACGTATTAGGAAAAATAAATAACAGTGGTTATCTCATGGTAAATATCAGAGGAACACTAACAGACCATTTTAATTATAATAATCATAGATTTGTTTACGAAACGTTTAACGGACATATACCTGATGGCTTAGTAATAGACCACATCAACGGTATTAAAACAGACAATCGTGTAGAAAACCTTGATCTTGTTGCTCAACAAGAAAATACCAGGCGAGGACGAGGTGGTGGTTGTAATTTTAAAAATCCTAAAAAACCTATTGTTACAATAAATTTAGAAAACGGAGCAAAACTAGTATTTCCTTCAAAAACAGCTGCTGACTAATATTATAAGATAAATTCTAAAACAATAAAGTATGTTGCAGATGGCAGAACAAAATCAGCAACATCACAATCAACGTTTGACAGAATCATCTTCAAATACGACAATTAATTATATTTTCTAGCTCGGTTTTAGTTAAGCAATTATGAGCAAACATTAACAATCATCTCTATGAAACCTCAGCGTTATTACTGCGCTTTCATTAAGTTTATTTTTTTCTGCTGCTGTAGCAGAATTTTATTAGAATCACCTTGCATCACATTAACGGCAACAGAATAAGATCTGTACCCCGACAAACATTTTAGCACTGTTTCGGTTAATTCTTCGTAATTTAATATATTAACTTTCTGATGATATTTTATCTCGGTAGTCATTTATAATAATAAATTTGATAAAAATATATTATAATATGGACCTAATGAAACGACTTGGTGATATATTCGCAGACGCGCCAGCCAGCGACGTGATCGCCAGCGATACCGAGGATTACATTTTATTTAACAACGACGACGAACAAAACGAGATCATAGGTGTAGTTGATAAAAAAAATTACAGCAGACCGACAACTGGACGATATGATGTTAAGTATCATATCACAAAGAAAATCTCGAAATTTAATTTTACAGTAGATGCAAATCAATCTTTTTGGCGGCTGATAAAACCCTTTTTAAACATTACAATTCCAGACCGATAGAAAAATATAAAATTCGACTTTATATTTGTCATGATATTTAACCTAATGATGCTCTCTGACGATCGCAGACAATATCTAATATCGTTATGTAAACCAGTAAAACATAAATCTGTCAAACGTAAGTACGAGGAAATTTATAACAATATTATTTCAATATAGATTTAGTTGGAACCCAGCCGTTAAATTTATCGCTGTACCCGCGCCACTTGACAAGGCTTTTATTACCTTTTTTCCTAATAACTTTTTCAATAACGAAAACATCTTGCTCAGTTTTTTGTAGTTCCTGCTCGTAAAAACTACCGATTATTGGCTCACCCAATAAATCCTTTAGCGCATATGTTACAGGTATTGTCAGTAAAACTTTATTAACAACAAATACTTCTTTGCTCCAGTTTGGGGTAAATCCTTTTTCAAATGTTTTATTTCGTCAGAGAAATTCTAACTCGATTACCAACTTTAAATTTATGTCTGCAGTATATATTTTCGTTTGCAAGAATTGGATATTTCATTGCATCGCTTGGTGACATTTTTACTGATCTGTGCTTCGTGTTATTATAATTATCAACAATCTGCTGTAGATCTTCGATGTATTTATTTGTATTTTTAGCTGTCAAATGTTTATGTATCAGCTCGTTTAGTGTGCGATTAAATCGCTTAACGACGACACTCTTTCCTTTGTTTCCTGTAACATACTTTTTAATGTTATTTTGTTCCAGAAACTGCTCAAATTTTTTATTAAAAAACTTCGCTCCATGATCAGTCCAGACCTTATTCGGCCTTCTTTCCGTACTAACGATGACCTGTTTTAGCGCATCAGTTATTGATGTTCCAGTTTTATCCGAAACATGTACACTAAACGCGTATTTAATAAAAACATCTATGACGTTAAAAAGATATTTCTTTGGAGCGCCATCAGCGCCAACGTTAAACTGAGCAAGATTTGACACATCAATTAAATCTATCGTCCAGATATCGTCAACGATAACTGTTCGTCCAGCGGATTGTACGGCCCAGTATATTTATGGCCAGGCAATGTCCAACCTGTTTTTGGTTTCGGTAATTTTCCAATAAATTTGTGGATGTCAATGCCGCTGCCAAATACCTCACGTCGATTGCATGACTGACAGTATGTAACAATTTTATCTTGTTCTATACAAAGATCTTTATCACAATTACAATTACATTTCATTTTATTTTTTAATCGTCGACAAAAATATTTACCTTCGTCAATAATCATCTACTAAAATAACTTTGTCAGGACACATTCCAGCTCCGGATAATTTCTTTAAAAACATGCTTTGTTTCTACCGCAAACAGCGCAAATGATTTTTAACATCGTTCTATTAGTTTTAGCTTTTTCCGTTGTCTCGTCCTTATTTGTTGTTTTAGCTTTACATTTGAGACAGTATGTTTGACATATTCCTTAGTTTAGATAAAACTAATTGCAATCTCATCATTTGCGTGAGAAGGTTGCTTGTCAAACTGTAAAATAAATTTTAAAAAATTAAATTTTAGCTGGGACATCTGTCGAATAAACATAATACAATAATAACCACAATCTGATGTTCAAACCGGCTGTAGTTGATTAGACGAGTAATTTATTTTTGTAAATTTGTTAAAAATATATTGTTTTATAAGATCACTCGGAGGAAGTCCGAACGAATCAAAATAATTATTATCGTAAACAGGAACCCAGTGAGTGCTGGATCCATCATCGAAGTTTTGTATATTTGCAACACACGAACGACTTGCTTGTACATTATTTAATTCGTCTTTGGAATATACTCCACGAAATCCGACAATGTCTTTCAAGTTTTCAATTATATCGAAATTACTCAACGGCAACTGCAGAGCCGTCAACTTTGTCACTGGTGTCAATGTCGCAGACGTCGTCAACGGCATCTGGTGCCTGGTAGAGTCATTCCACGTCCTATCACTAGGAGGTTCGAAATTAGACTGCCTGCTAACCCCGCTAGCAGCGGAGCGATATCAATAATTCCTCCTTGTTTTGTTGTTATTGGCGACTTCTTTTTTTTTAGATTCTGTTGCTGACGATTTCTTCGCTGGCGACTTCTTTTTAGCTGGCATTATATTATTTATTGTTATATGAAATTTGTTTGATTCCGTCTCCAGATACCGCTTTTTTAGTTGCTCCAGATACTGCTCCAGACGCTGCTGTTAGTCCCAGTGTTCCTAATACCGGTAGAATTTTTGGTAAAATTACAGAAAATGCTGGTCCAAACAATCCGCCGTGTTTTTCCATCGCTGTTATTTGTGCAACAGATAGTTTAAGAACAAAAGGGTTTCCCTGATCGAGTTTATTGATTTGTTTCTGAGTTAACATTACTTTCACTGCGGCGGAACTGTCAGTCCCCGGAGACTTTATCATTACAGAGACAAAATTACGTTTGGCAACCGCCGCTGATAATTTTTAAACTTGACCGGGCGTTAGATATGTTTCTCTAGCTGTGTATTTCGTTTTCATTTTATACTTTTTTGTTAGATTAAACTTGGACAGTCATCCTTCCCTTGATCACATCAATTTTCAAGAATCTATCACTAACAACTAGCGCATATACGTTATACGGATTAGCTGCACCTGGAGCCATACCAAGCGTCCAAATGACCTCAGTATCAACAGTCGATCCAATACCTCACTCGGAATGTTTTGATATGTCAAAATAAAAGATAGGATGCAGTGATCGAAATTCCTCTAATGATATCTGAGATCCACTGTCTGCGTCCTGATATTTTTGCATAGCCTCCATAAGATACGTGTACGGCCGAGATATGTTTTTGTTTCATCATCAGCAAAATTACATTCGATTGCACGTTCGGGATATTGTTTAGAATTTACTCAAACAAATATTCGTCTGACATCAGGGTTATCAATTATATAGTTGTTCATTTCTTGATCATTACGACGTGCCTGTCGTTAAAATACAACAAACAAATGTCGAGGTAATTGTTCGCTTGACGTAGTTGTAACACGCCAGGTGTAATCAGTTGCGTTAGGAACTGCTGTTTGGTAAATTCTGTTTTGCTGAAAATATATTTTTTTTTCGTGTGAGCGGTCAATAATAATTTGAGTTCCATTGTTTTAGCTACAGACGGAACAACTTGTGGCATCCACAGCGCTAACCTTGTAATAGCAAACTGTCCTTCAGCTACTCCATCAGCGTGTATTATACAATCGTTTTGATCAACTCGATCTAAAATAAGTGTATGTTTTATCCCGCGAAAAACTTCGTTATATTCGCGGCAAAATCAAAA
>JAECUM010021471.1:0-52689 GCA_016617855.1 Megalonaias nervosa | reverse complement strand
CATTTGGTGCTAATCTGGGACTGGACGCACCAGGGGAGTCATAATTAGATAGCAGAGGTAAGAGGTCTGTGTTGCAGAAAATTTGGCAAGACAATCGATACAACTTTATCGATCGTTTTGATTCAACTGGGCTCTAATGACTTGACAAGAAGGAAGTCAAATAACTTCATCGTAAATGTTAAACTATCAGTGTTAAGAGTTGCTGTACTCACCCCTCAAACTAAAGTAATATGATCTGATAATCTCCCACTTTTATATTGGTATAAACGCCAAGAACGAAAAACTAGTTGACAAAACCATGAAACGTACTGAGTTATAAGAATGTCTGTCCTTGAATTAGGTGGTTTCGTAATACGACATCCAACCATAACATTTATTGAAACTGCTCTCTTCCGCTATGACGGTACCCATTTGTTCGATTAGGCAATACACTTTTTCTAAATACTCTTCAAGGTTCCATGGCAACATTCATAAATGTTACGAGCACAACTGCTTTACCTTCCTGGTAGTGTCGAGGTGAGTGATTATACACCCACTCATACAGCGAATGAGAGTGTCTGTGTGTGTGTGTGTGTGTGTGTGTGTGAGAGAGAGAGAGAGAGAGAGAGAGAGAGAGAGAGAGAGAGAGAGAGAGAGAGATTTGAATTTTTGACGTAGCTTTAAAAAAATTCAGTTATATCGCTACGATGTCTGCAGTGTGGCAGTTTATAGGGATGTCTAGCACTAGGCATCATGTCGCAGACATGTAACATCATGTCCCACCCAGTCACATTATCCTGACACCACGCCGACCAGTCCTAACACTAACCACTTAATGCTGAGCGACAAGCGAGGCAGCTGCTAGTACCATTTTTATAAGTCTTTAGTATGACTCGGCCGGAGTTCGAACCCGCGACCTCCATCATCTGAGGCGGACGCTCTATCCACTTAGGTCACCGGGGCGGTCGATGACGAATGAAACAAGGCTTATAAGTTCACTGGAATAGTGTGATCCGGAGAGACGACTATGGGTCATGGAACTCGACTGGTTCATACCTGTACACATGAGGGAAGTGGTCATTATTAGAAAGGGGTCTACTCATGTCACCAGACAGACCCCACTCTACATCTGGTACCATAAAAGAGTTTGCTTATGTCAGTGACAAGAATGAGTAATCAAGGAAGCAGGTGGTTAAGCAGGTGAGTAATCAATTGGTAACCATATCTAATGCTGTCTGACCTATGGGACCTGGGCTGATTGGTCACACTTGCTACTGCTATGCCCGGTTACATCAAGTGTAGGTTACCAGTTCATTTCCGTGGATCTATTCAGCTTGTGATTTTTGTTTTAGCAGTGGCCAGTTTTGCCCCACTACTTGCTTTTGTATTATTACTTCAGTTTAGTTAGTGATATAATGCTTTTATATTCCAGATCTGCTGTTAAGTTAGTATCTGTACTGTTTTGGATGATGTTTGTATGTATATGTTATGTATATTTAACATATAAATATTGTATGCTTGACCTTTGTCTGTGATTGAGGATAGAGTTCTGGCCTACCTGACTATTGTCTCGGCTGAGGGTTGTATCTACCTGGCTTTTGTAATTTTTATAACAAATGAGATGTTTACTTGAATTTAAGTTCAAGTTTACGAATTCGTGAAATTTTTCGATTTGAAATGACCCACACACTGGACATTTTGTTGTGTCTTAGGTCATGTGAAATTAGTATGAATAGGATGCGGTAAACAATTATTTAAGTTCAGTCTGTGAAATTATTTACTGTTGTGTTCAGATATAATTTGAGAAAAGATCATTTTCTTTAAATCATTCATTGGAATTACAAAGTGCTCATTAATTTGGGGGGTTGGGGTTGGGAGGGGATTATTGTGAATTCATTCGTAGACATTCTGGATTATACCATTGTGATACTTTCAAGACTACTGGTACATGAGTACATTCAAAACTATTTTTACATGAGCACATTCAAGACTTTTGAAATTCATTCGGAATCATTCTGTACTTTTGGACTTGTGACAGAACATTTAGGATCATGTAGGATTTAATTCACATTACTGTAAGTATATTTTCAAATTTCACTTTGCGTTCTCGGGATATAAATTATTTGTTGACTTTTAATTAAACTTGGTTTCGCTTACAAAGTTTAAGACATAAAGTGTATGTATGTATGTATGTATGTATGTATGTATGTATGTATGTATGTATGACTTTATTTCCTCTTCAACAGAGATTACATCAGATTAATCAAGTTCAGGATAACACAGGATCATCGAACATCAAAGTGGCAAAAATAAAAGAGTAGTACTGTATCATCTAACGTATTGACAAAACGAAACATCTCAAAACCTGCAATAATACAATTATGTAGTCAGGATTAGCTAGCATTTGACTTAGCATGACACTGATCTTCTGGGGCATGTCCATGTGTAAGATTAATCCGGATTTAAATGATGGCTTTGTGACAATGCAGACAAAAAGTATTTTCTTCCCGACTGAAACAGAACCCTAAGTCTCGACACTTCCAGTCAATAAAACGAACACAAAAAGTCTGTTTTGTTCTGAGTCTGAATATTCTGTGTTACTGAAAAAGGAATTTAACTTTATCTTTAATGTAGATGTCCACAGATCACAACCATTTCCCAAAGATTTCAGGAAATGTAAAACAAGTATGTACGGAATGAAACTGAACTGGCAAGGTGTACGTTCATACCATGATAATTTGCATGTATCTACATGTACATAATCACCATAAATAAGGCCCATCATATATGTATGTATGTATGTATGTATGTATGTATGTATGTATGTAATGTATGTAATGTATGTATGTATGCATGTATGTATGTATGTATGCAGATAGAAAGATTAATGACACATCAGCACATTCCTGGCTATTTAGTACCTAACAAAGATTGGTAGCAAAAATGAGGCAAATGCAAAATATTTGCAAATCCTCAAAAAGGCACACAGAAGAAAGATAATAGCAAAAGATGGGTAAAATCCTTAACATATAAGATATTCTTGCTTGAATACTTATAAATACCGATTCTTGTTACACCTTGAAATTGTGATTCTTGTTACAGGACTTAGAAATAGTGAGACCGCTCTAGTGACCTATTGGTTAGAGCGTCCGCCTCGGATGCGGGAGGTCGCGGGATCGAACACCGGCCGAGACATACCAAAGACTTATAAAAATAGTACTAACAGCTGCCTCGCTAGGAGCTCAGCATTAAGAGGTTAATGTTAGGACTGGCCGACCTGATGTCAGGATAATATGACTGGGTGGCACATTATGCTACGTATCTCCGGCATGATGCCCCAGTGCTAGACATCGCTCTAAACTGCCACACTGCAGATATCGTAGCAATATGACTGAAAAATTGTTAAAGCTACGTAAAAATCCAAATCACACACACACACACACACACACACACACAGAAATTGTGAATTTTTTACAGTACAAAGACCTGTTAAAATTTGCATTAAAAGATTTTGGATATCAAACATTAAAAGTAAATTAGAAATAAATAAAGAATAAATATCTTCGTCAAAGCAAAACACGAATAAAAAATGGTAATATAAATGGCACATTTAGGTTACTCTTACAGATGCTCTACAATGGTAGCCGTGTCCATATCATAATTATTGTCTGAATTACTTCATTCAATTTTTTAATAATAAAAATTATTTTCATTGGTTTATAGCAAACAAAACAACACACACACACACACACACACACACACACACACACACACACACACACACACACACACACACACACACACAGTTAAGCTGGTAAGCGCCCGTGCACAACTCGTGCATGTGACCAAAGGTCATATACTCTGTAAAGAATAGTGCCACTGATATTGAAAACAGTTATCTCCCTTGACGATAAGCCTTCCAAGGCCGCTAATTTTATGTGTTAAATTTAATTATCGAACTGTATTGTTCTCCTCCTTCAGACAACCAATAGTGAATTTTACTATAACTGCTTAATACTAACCATTTCATTAATAACTTGGGAACGAGGTAACGCATTTATAATTAGTTTAAAGATATCCATTTTTGAAGGAACAGGAAGAATTGATGTATACTGTCCGGTTAATACACACGTAATACAAGAGCATTCGACATACTTCCTCACTGTTTGATCGATGTACATCTATATTATTTCATTATATTACTTGTTTACTTTGTATACCGATTAAACGATAATTCAGTCTGTGGTTTTATGATATTTTCTTGTTATCTATTACAATGCTATGCATCTGATCATTTTATAAATCAGAATGATAAGTACTTGCTTTAGACGAGTGGTTCCCAAAGTGGGCGGTACCGCCCCCTTGGCAGCGGTGGGATTACCGAGGGGGGGGGGCGCTAATTCTGAATAATGCTTTTTACTGGGTCCGGTAGAGGGCGCTGAGGATACCCAAGGGGTCGGTGTCCCGAAAAAGTTTGGGAACCTCTGCTTTAGACGACTTGGAAAGTTATATTAGAGAAAAATTAGTATTAATTACTGTGGCTCCGAGGCGTGACAACACAGGAACATCATGTTTTTGTCATTTTGACAGGAATAATGTCTACTACAGTCTTTTGTTCTGTTATTATTATTATTATTATTATTATTATTATTATTATTATTATTATTATTATTATTATTATTATTATTATTTTAATTTTTTTTGCTATAGACATTGATATTAAGGTCCGATTTTGTTACTGTCTTCAAACACACAGCAAATGAAACTTCCAGCAAAAATGCGTTTTTTAGTTCCATTGTTTCTAGACTATGATGAGGTACGTCCGAATCCAAATCTATTTTTCTTGTCTTTTGCTAAATTTACAAAGAAATGATTGAACACTGAGCATACAGGATACGTCCTTACCTGTTCGAAAAATAAGAAACCACAAGAGCAGACAAGGTCTGGATTATAGCAAAAGAACTTAAATCAGGACTAAAGCTAAGTTGTTGTTGTTGTTGTTGTTGTAGGGTTTAACGCCATTTTTCAGCACAAGATAGGCTATACATTACGGCCAGTATAAATGGTGGAGGAAGAACCCGGGAAAACCTCGGAAAGAACCACCGACCCACGAGAAGCTACTGGCAAGCTTTCTCACATTCCCACATTGGCCGAACCCGAGACTCGAACCCACGCAGACAGAGGTGAGATGGCAGTGATCCGTAACGGTGAGCGCTTTAGACCACTAGGCCACTCGGGGCCCCCTAAAGCTAAATAGCTAATCAAACAATCTAATGACTTTATGTTTAACTTAAATTGACCCATGCAATGTTTTAAGAAGATTTTACGACTTATTTTGTTAACATTTTAGCAAAGTGTTTAACTAGTATCTTTTTAAATTTGTAACAGTTACTCTATACTCTGAAGCATCTAGTACGATTTATTCGAACATATGACACATGGACTAATACCCATACAAGCAAACAAAAGCATAATATTATCCTTGTTTCATTTTAAAATACTTGACAATTTACTCGATTATGGGCATTCAGCGCTATCCCAATGACGTCAATGACATCAAATCGTGTCCAGTATCGAGAGCCACAGACCAATCCGTTCGGTTAATTTTCTCGTTCCAGGTCTTCATTTACCGTTTAACCATACCGCATACTGAACTTGTTTGTACGACGACACAATCCAGTGTACCAGTCCTTCCCTTTCTAAATCAAAAGTGCAAGAGAGATATCTGAACTTTACTGTACTAAAAAATCTGGGATTGTTATTATATGTAAGGTGTTGACATGTGTTGAAGGAACAAAGAGCATTTAAAAATTCTTTCGTTTGAATTTATGCAGTCTTTTTCCAGTTATTTAGACAAACGACGTAGAAAGATATTAACACTGTCACAGAATAAGGCAAGAAATAACTTGTTTCGCCTTAGAACGATTTCATCACTTTCGTCGTACATGCGTTCAACGTTACCTAGGGTGGTTAATTGTTTTTCTAGTTAAGCGACTGAACTAGCATGTATCACGTCGTAGATCGCTTGCGGCGAGAGACACAAAAAGCACGGTATGCACGGGCATTTTACCCTTACTAATATTCATTCTCCTGTAGATTTAAGGCAAATTTCTTTTCTAATTGACACATTGGTCTTTTGGGATCTTGTCAAAGAGTGTACGTTCTCCAATGTTTTCTACAGCCATAGGGGTAAGTGTAACATTTTGATTTTACTTGATATGTGAAACATATTCAGTTTTACTGTCGTAGCGTGAAATATTGCCTTTACCACTACGCGGATTTGAAATGTTGTGAACTTTGAACTGTTTCAGGTCGCTATTAAGAGTTTAATTTAGTAGCATGTGTCTATAGATTTTAATTCCATACCTGTTATTATGACCAGATTGGTTTTATTTTAGTTGTGTGTGTGTGTGTGTGTGTGTGTGTGTGTGTGGTGTTGGATGGAAGCAGGTGCGACCATCAAGGCCATGCAAGGACGGAAGTGCAGATTTGTAAACTTGTGCGCATGGTGGATCCATGAAGGGTGTGTGTGGCCAATACAAGTGTGGGCTAACCCAAGAATTCAGTTGAACTGTATGGTTTGACAAATGGACATGTGAACCAGGTCAAAATGTTTCGTTTGCAAAGTTTTTACAAGTATTTAGACGAGTCATACGTTGTTATGAATCGTACGTGATATACAAATGATTATGAGTCACGAGTCATGTTTGGTACAATTGTTTTGTTGATTACAATTGTTCATGTTTGTTTCAGTTGAGTACATGGAACGTTTGGTGTGTTTCAACTGAGTTCAATTTGAGTTACTTTCATACATAAGATTATATGAATCTTACTTTCATCACATGAGATTATATGAATCACATCTTGGTTTTACTGTATCGTGTGTCTACAATTTTTGAATATATGAATCAAATTTGTTTTTCCATTGGTGAATGTTTGTATGAAGTACTCGATTTAGTGGTATGGTTAGAGCGTGAAAGAATCACTGTATATGTTGTACATTACATATTTTTATTAATTCATTTCATAAACTTCCATCTTTCATCACACTGTGTTGTGTTGTCATTTAATCCAAGCATCCATTCAGGTCAAATCCTGTTACAAACACAATATTTCTTCAACAAGTTAATTGTTTGCTTTTTTAAAAGAAAAACACCATTTTAATTATAATTGTCTAATTCAAATGTACTTAATAGAGAAGTTAATATAAATATATAAAGAAATTGGTTCACGTTATTCGACATGGAGAGATTTAATTCAAGTTTACAAAATTCTTACAAATATCGACAAGGTTACTTGTGATATTTGTTTTCTTGTCAAAATTAAAAACCAACAGAAGTAGAGGTCACTAAGAAAAAAAAAAGGTTTTAAAACCTTACAGACTGAAGAACAGAAACCGTCGTTTTGATGTAAGAGTAGCAACCGATTGCCACAATCGTCCCAATGCACTTGTATGTGCATCTCCACTAAAGGAATTTAAAAGCCAGTTTAACTTTTCTTGTAAAGCTGTCACAACTAGAATTATAACTGTCTTCTGACTACAAATATTATAAGCGCGTGTAAGCCTGCAGTAAATAATTGTGTACATTATATTTAGACCATAAGAGTGAACCTATTCACCGTCTGATAACAGCAAAGAGCACCCTTGCTCAGAAAATATAGGTACGAAAGAAAAGAATATATATTAAATTGTGTTATAAAATTCATACGGCTTGAAATTATTGCCGTATTTCTCGACGCATAAAAGAGAAATTGTGTCAATCCAAAAATGGGTAGATCTGCTGTCATAGGGTTACCAAGCTGGATATGGACTAAATCCTTTAAATTGAAAATTGTATTCATTGTAGTCGAACATTTGTTAACAATTTATAATAAGAAATTTTTTGAGAATCTGAAGAAAACAGGTATTGGAAAGGTTGTTAACTTCGAAGGTTGTTAACTATGAAGTTAAACGGAAACCAAAATTCCCAGGCAGGCGACCATATTTGGAAAACGAAGACATTATCTCACGGTTCGTAAATTTTCGAAAAACTTCGGAAAAGGGACCTTGTAAGTTTTCTTAACGCTGAAGCATAGATTAAATTCATCACTCCAGGTCATGACCTCTTTTAGAAGCGAGTTATGGTTCTCTGCTTTTCAGAATCGTATTTAAGCAGCGCATAAACCGCGTTGGAATAATTTTCCGTTGGACTTCATGATGATAGTTCGCCTTTCCTTACAGGTAACAAGAAAACTACGTATTCTATTTTAAAGATTTTCTATAGGATAGCAATACAATAATTTGAATGTTTAGAGACATCAGGGTATACCTATTTTGGAGACAATTGGATTCAAGTCTCTTTCGAAGCTTTGAAACATTTTTGTATATTTATAAAATTATTTAAATTGAATTTTTAAATATAGCGTGTAATGAATTGTTTCAACTTTATTAAGAATTTATATGCATTTGTAATCATAGAATTGACTATTGCAAGGACAATGTTGTTACCAACTTCATGCATAATAATAATGTATAAATAAAATATTCAAGAGTATAATATTTTTTGGTGAGGTCAACCATTCAGTAAAATAATTATCTACAAAAAGATAGCGGTATTAGTCTGAAAATGTAATTTTTTTAAGCATCATTAATTTATTCGATATTCAATTAATTATATTATATTAGGAAAGATAGAAATTTCTGAATTTTAGGAAGTTAGTAATCTCTATCGATCTGAGAGTACCTGGCAATAAATTGGGAATGATGACGAGAACATTTGCCATAAATCATCACCCCTTAATAATGTGTTGAAACTACCGGACAAAAACGTTTTCATAAGCTGAGAACAAATTATTTCATAACAAGAAGGGAAATTCGTTTGATAACAAGTTATGGGGAAAATCTCTTAAGAAATGGTGGAAGAACATTATTATGCAAGATGTCACTCCTCAAAGACTAAACAACTCTTCTGTGACTTTCTTACTTTTCGCCCACAAGAGGAATCTGTTCTTAACATCAGCACCAGGAACATCACAATGGGAAACAACACTATTACCAATGCTAAGATTTCCAGCAACAATATCTACATCGCCGGTGCGGATTCTTCCTGAACACGTGAAATCTCCGACATCTCGAATGCAAACTGTACCAATGGCTAGTCCAGCCCCGAATCCGAGCTCCCTGCAACACAGGATGAGATACGTCTATCCATGCCCTGAAGTTGATTTTTTCATGGGTCCGACAACGACATCTCTGACAGACGTCAATCCAACAATAGCCCGCCCTGATAGTTTCCTTTCCAGTGATGGTGATTCAAACTTTTACAGTTTGAAGTCTTTCAGTATTGCAAACAATTCGTGTATTGTTTACTATTCATTTCATATACAGTTTGTTTGATAGGGAGAATATTTCTGGATTGTAGTAAGTTTCACACACAGGTATGTTTTTGCTATATCATGATTTGATTCTTCAAATATATATTACAAGCTTTCAAAATTCTGATATTATTCCTTCTCTTAATTTGTAAATGAGTAAATTTCAGCTTATTTCCAAATAACAGATCTAATTTATGCTGTAATTTTGGTATTTAGTAACACTAGTTCTTGCTAGACCTAGTACAGTAACTTTCCTCATTGTTACTATGGTATCTACTACAGAGAGGGTGAATGAACCTACTGACCTTAACTTGCATTCCTCAGACTGAGCTTTACATCAAAACAGCCCGTACTGAAATATGAAACCAGAGTATGTTTCACTACCAACACGCATACAGTCTCACACCGTATTTACCTGTCTTAGGGGAAAGTGTAATTTCCGCCTGGTGTCTCAAACATACTGATACCGATGCTATTTGTTATCAGCCCGATGACTTCGATAATGTCAATGAGATTTTCCTCTCACGTCTTCATATTAATCATATGTATATATACCTTATGGTCTCGTGTTTCGGCGATGTAACATAGAAAAGGCTCGCATGCCTTCAAAGTCAGAAGAGGTGCTTCCTTCTCTGGTTTGGCATCATCAAGTGATGTTGTGTTGTTCGTCCTATATGTATGATAAAATGATAAAATAGTCCGAGTGTCGGAGCAATCGCTCAACACAGATGTGTGAATCTTATAATAGTCCTCGTAAGACATAGGCCAACTTCTGAATCAAATTTGTTTGAAACGATCAAAGCCATACATTCTCTTCCACGCGTCAAAGATAGCTTCAGTTATACATGTCCATTTCACGGTTGCACTAAACCACACGGAACTGATTATATTTTTCACTGTATTGCTCTCAGGTTAGTTTAAACGCAATTCAATTTCTATCTCATACACGCTCAAGTCAAAGTTTGAGCAGCAGAGGGGGTGAACAGACTATTTTTGTTCGAGACCTTATTTATGAAAAATAAACCTTCCTACGAAAAGGAAATCTTAGGTCAATAACGTTAAACCACAACAGTAGTAGATAAGGGTAAGGATTTGAGCTCAAAGATGGTTTTAGCCTAGAAAGCCCTCACCCCCTCAAAAATAAATATATTATAACATTTTGTCATCACCTTAGATACCCCCTCTCCATTTAAAAACCACCCTCTTATCTCAGAAAAATGAATAATTTTGAAACCCAAAGAGGGTTCTAGCCCAATAGATTTTTTCATATTAAACAAATGAAATATTATATATAATGTATCACTATAATCCAACCCGACATGTTGGATTTGATCTGACAAATAAATTTTGTAAGAGATTTAATTCAATCAAATCAGCCGCAAGTTATACTGGTATAGAAACTAAAATAATAAGCGATTGTATTAAAAAAGTTGGATATCATATATCACCAAAATATGGGTCAGTATGGCTATTCGCGACTGAAAATGATATGAGAATAGCGGGTTGGGCAGATGATGTGGTGACATTTATTGACAATATGGTTGATATTTTATTTGATAATGATATTACTAAACTAAAAGACAAAAAATAAACAGCAGGATGACGTTCGGTCTACCATTCCACAAGTTATGTCAGATAAGCCTAATGAGGTTCTAAGAGTCTCTTTCAGACATACCCCCCGGCGAATTTCTAAATATACCAGACGAAACTTTACAAACTCAGAGGGCAGTCTATTTTATGTAAGCCTTTTTTTGTGGCCAACGGGACTCTTCATTTTTGTTAAGATATTACCCCCAGCGAATTCCTAAATATCCGAAACCGAAACTTTTAAGAACTCACAGGGCTGTCTATTTTAAGGTCTTTATTGTGACCAGGAACCTAATGAGGTTTATTTTAGTCTAGAGATGTTTTTTTTGGAATGGCCCCTGTGTGGGGCACCCCTTTAATGCGGTCACAAGGTCACTAGCTCACGTCATCCTGCTGTTTATTTTTGGACGGCACAGACGGCACAAACATACACATAAACTTATCCTAACTTATCCTAAGGGGGGGGGGCCTTATCTACGTCCAACAAATATCGTACACTCTCCCACTATGGCAACACCTGGGAGTGCAAAAATACACCCACCACGTGTTTACATGGTGGGAGAGTGTATTTTGTTTGTTGAATTTCGAGGCAGTGCTCCGGACCCCCCAACCTTCCTTAAAATAGCGAGGGGCAAATCTAGAGCCCTACCCAACGATTTCGTCCGTGAAGGGAACCGAACTCAGGGCGTCAGTATCAGAATCCAGCATTCTTAACACTGAGCTATGAAATTCAGTTACATATATATGTTAAAAATGTTATCATATAGTTACCAAACAGCGTTCATTTTCTGATTTTGAAAATACGTAATTTTACATTATATTATTTAATTCTGAAAACATTATTATAAATCAATCGAGAAAAAACATAATTTTTGATTTTATATTGTACAGAAAAACGAATATCCTAATGTTTGCCTGAATTACGACCACACAATTATCTTCGACAGAAGATCGGCCGTTGCTAAGGATACTGTCTGAATGACGCATTGTTGCAGAAAAATAATCAATATATTCTGTATTACGCAGTTGGATTTAAGCGAGAATATATAGTAAATATGTTATTTAAGTAGGACGAATTGCTAGTTATTTTGGTAAATACAGAAATGATCCCTGGATTTATAGGTCTTAAAATACTATCAGAATTACAAATCTATTATATTTCATTAGCAAAAAAATACGAAACAATGTACAATGCTATGTTTGATTGGAACAGTATTATCTCCCTTTTTAAAATCAGATATGGTATACAGAGTTATATTTCTTGACCAACACATAACATCTCTACGTTTGCTATTAGGTAATATGTACTGTCATGATTATATAGATAAAATTTAATTTTACCAGATACTTTACGAGACATTCAAATAGTTCTTTCATCGCTATCTTACTGAGAAGATACTTACTACCTTTTACGTAAACCTTCGACCTATCTAGGTCTATGTTAATTTTTGTATACTGGTATTGACTGATTGGATTATGCAAATTGTTATATTTTAATGCAAGCTCGTCTCGTAAACTTTCGAGATAACTAAAATATTTGCTGTCATCTGATTTGATAAGGGAGAGTTTGATTCTGTCAAATTTACTAAAACAAATACCTGAAATTTCATCGTTAAATTCAAACGATAATTGCTGGTTATTAACCATTATTTTTTTTTTATTTTGCTATTAACTCCATCTGCTAATGTTAAATTTTCAAACATTATTTCCAAGGTTTAGACAAAATTACTTATAATTTCCAAGCGCTAGTGTGTTAATTCCGTCACTGCAATATCTTTTATCATCAAAATTACTTAGTCCCCGTTTCATGATCGTATCAGTTTCAAGTTTATGATGATTTGATCTGATAACATTTGTTTTGATAAAACTGATGCTATTGTTTAGCGCTGCTTTAAAATCGTCAAAATTCATCATCTTTTTCACATATCCTCGAGGAATACCTTTTGCTTTTTTTGTAAGTTTATTGTCATCTAATATGACAGCATACATTTTGCTCTTTAGTCCAACAAATTCCCTAACTGGCATAAACATAAACTCATCTTTCATTTTACCAATAACTTTTTTATTCGAATTATCTTGAAATCCACTACATGCTGGATAATCTGATAAATCGAACAGATTTTTATTATTGTAAATATCCTCATAAACATCTTCACATTTTATATTATAAACTAGCGAATCTGTATCAGTAAATAGCAACTCTGAATCTAGCCACTGCTTTTTGGTAAAATTATAATGAAAATCGTACATCAGCCACTTCCATATATCAAGTACAGCTGCACCAACATATATTGGTTTATTTAACTTTAAATTTGTCTTTCGTCGTTGTATTGCAACAAGATTTTCATTAAATATTTTCATACTAACAAAACCATCATCATTAACTAATTTATTTCTGCGACTTATATCATTAACAATTTCTATCGAGACCCTTTTCCTAATATTTTCCATTGTCTTTCCAAACACCGAGTTGTTCATCAACTTGAAAAAGTTTTTCTCAAATTCGGTTTTAGCCACAGCACGACGTTTCGTATTTAGATCAATATAATTTGCCATCCACTTCGATTGATTAAACTTTAGCACGCGATGGACCTTTCTCAGAATTAGTCCAGCATCTACTGCTTGTTTTAAATTTTTGTAATGCATAACGTAATTTCTTTTATCTAGCAAATTTGGAACTAACTTATTAACAATCGAATTTTTTGCTGTTGTCGTTGCTCGTTGTTCAGGCGATAATAAACTATAATTAATCATCATTGACTTTGCGCAAAACGGATAATCGTTATGTAGATCATGTAGCGAACTAGGATAATCTAGATCAACTTCAACAAAATATGAGATATCTGAAAAATCGATATTAATTTTTCTAGGAAAATCTTTTTCAGTTTCTTTAAGAAATTGATCTGGTGTTATCCAATGAAATCCACTATGTGGCATTGGCTCTGACATCGCATAACCATACAAATTATTGGCGTCAGATAAATGATGTAACTCGACGGGAGATTTTTATCATAATTTTTTAAGTACTTGTTATTAGCAGCTGCATATTTCTTTGTTATCACGCTAATTCCGCCTCTGATACCTTTTTCAATAAAGTTAAACATATCAACATCTGTTAAAAGATCTAGTTCTATTTTACTCGTTTTTAGTAGAGCGTCCCAAGATAATCCTGGAGAGGAATAATACCAACAGGGGTCTAGTCTATAATTGCTGTAGCTTACCCGGCGAAAACTCTCAAAAACATCTGCTAGCAATAATACATCTGTTTTCAAATATAGATCATGATAATCACCAAATGTTTTACAACTAAATTTATTCCAAATATCTTGTGCGTATTTATATTCGTCATCTGTGATATTTTCATTTTTAAGTTGCGAGTAAAATTTATCTTTGATAGGTAGAGAAGTTTCATCAAATCTGCTCCAATCGTCGAGATACTCGTAAGGAAATATACTTTTTTTGTCAGATCGATATAGTTTTCACCGAAGCAACTTTTTAGGTTAGCGAAATTACTGCAACCTTTAACAAGCTCATCTAATGATGCTGCCATAAATTGCAGACTGTCAATAAAACGTAATTTGCCGAGCGTTACCGACATATACGTTTCAAAATTATTTGGAATACATTTTATTACGTTATTTAATTTTAGTTTAGCTTTAATATTTTCATCACCAAAAGCTTCTACAATGATATGACTGTCATAGCCACGAAAGTTATGTAAAACTACAGGAATAAAATCTGGAGCATGAAATTTTAAATTACAACTGTTATGAGCTGCTTTGCGATATTGGCCAGTCAAATGACAATGATCTCGCACCTTATCACGGACTCCGTTGGAGTCTACCAGTAACTTTTCACAAATATGACAATTAACTGCCTCATCAAAATCGAGTTGTTGTTTAGACGTTATTTTCATCGGAGCTGTTTTAAATAATCTGTTAGAAATTTTATTAACTTCGTCTATTAAATTTTTAATAGCCATACGGCAGGATTTTCACCTCTATATAACTTTATCGGAGTTGAAAATTTATCGTTAGCGCAACAAACTACTTTATAAGCTACTCCGCAAGGAATATGTTGTTGTATTTTTCTAGTACTGGATTTATTCGGATTATTTTCTGCTCCAACCACAGGAACGAGTAGACACTCGAAATCAGCATAAATAACAAAAGGAATATTTAGTTTATGATTATAATTTTTAAATTTTAATATTTTTTCTTTTTCGCTAGGCATACTTATTCTTTGAACATTGACACAGTATTTGAGATGCTTCTGCAGTCTTTCATCGCTAGAAAAACCGTGCAAACATCTATAGCAGAAATATTTTTTATTTTTATTTTTACTGTACTGTTTGCCAACTAGGCCGTTAAAGTTTTTTATCCAACAATAATGTCCTCGATAAAATAATAAATTTATTGTATTTTGCTTAGCATTTTCTGAGATATATCTCGGGTAAACGTTTTCTCGCTCATCTAGTCCGAAAACATTTACTGAGATATTGTTTTGTTTTTCAAATTTTGGTATATAATTTTCTGCTACTAGAAAAGTTATTCCTAAAAAATTTAGTTCGTCTTTGTATGGAAAATACTTGTTAACGCGATCAGCATTTTTTTCTTTTGGAAACATCGCAGAAAGAATAGACCATTGAAAACATTTGTCATCATCGTTTTTGACATTAATACAGCATTTTTTGTTTTTAATTTTTTGAGGGAGATCGACGTAGCCAGCGCTATTAGCGCCGCTGCCGTGAAGTACGTTATATTTTTGCTGTGTGAAATAAAACTTCTTTTATCATTTCAAATTTCCAACCTGATCCTGATGAAGTAAATCCTTCTAATTTTTTGTTTATTTCTTGATGTATGTCATCGGCGACCATGGCAATGTTTGTTCCAGTTAATATTTTTCTCGATTTTGCTGTTAAATATGGTTCTGAAATTTCGCTATCAAAACTTTTTGTTTCAAAAATTACATCAAGTATATCCTCAACTGCGTGTAACTTTGAAAAAATCGTATGATATTGGACTATAAGTTTGATACTTTTATGAGCCGCAAGTTCTCGAGCAATAACAGGTTGTAAAAGATGAAATAAATTTGTGGAGCTAAATTTGCTAAAATTTTTTGATCATCAAGTTTTTAACTGTTATCGTAACCAGAAAATGCTGAAGCAATTTTTTCTGATTTGATAATGTTCTTTTTAGCAATATCTCGCAATTTTAACATTATATATATAGTAATATTTTATATTTAATTGAATTTTTTAAAATTCCTAATTAGAGATATGAAAAACCTTATAGTATAATGACAGAAATGTTGAGATATCTGCCACTGACAGCGGAAGAGCAAGAATTTTATCATGTACATATGAAATACAACTTATACGCTGCAAATGCACTTGGTTCTGTTATTAATATAAAATCTAAAAAATCTGTTGGCATATCAACACC
Organism: Megalonaias nervosa; assembly: GCA_016617855.1. Taxonomy (NCBI): domain Eukaryota; kingdom Metazoa; phylum Mollusca; class Bivalvia; order Unionida; family Unionidae; genus Megalonaias; species Megalonaias nervosa. Next base: position 36,325 of record JAECUM010021471.1, on the reverse strand, counting down.
AGCTGGTATGTTAATTTCAGTAAAAGGCGATAATGCAGAAAGAATTAAAATGTTTAGAAAAGATTTTATTTATACTTTGTTTTGCGGCGATATTCCAAAAGGACAACGAGTATACAGAGCAAATGGCGCAGTTGCTGATGATAATATTGAAAATTTATCATTACAAAATGAATTTCAACCTCACCCAGTGTTTGATTTATATGAGGCAAATGATAAGGGAATTATAGACATATAAGAACAAAAAAATTTATTGGGAAGTTGAATAACAACAATTATTTACATATAATGCTACGTGGAGCAAAAACAGATTTTGTTAATTGCATGTCACATCGTTTTGTGTTTGAAACTTTTAATGGCGGTATTCCTAATAATTTAGTTCTCGACCATATAAATAAAAATAAAACAGATAATCGTCTAGAAAATTTAGATCTCGTAACATCAAAAGAAAATAGTCGACGTGGAGCCGGTTCTGATGGTTCTAATTTTAAAAATCCAAAATCAATTATCTCAATAAATCTCGAAACTGGAGAAGAAATAAAATTTAAATCAATAACATCTGCGGCAAAATATCATAAAATTAATAAACGTTCAGTAAAAGATGTAGCCGATAATGTAACTAAATCAACAACGTCAATGTTGACATTTGACAGATTTATCTTTAGATACGATAATTAATAATATTTTCTACATCATTCCGAGAAAGACAATTATGACTAAATTCCATAACATCGTCGCGATTAAATCGTAAGGTCATCATTTTATTTGTATCAAGTTTTATTTTGTCCGCTGCTGTTAATAAAAATTTGTCAGAATCACCCAATATTATCATAACATCAACAAAATAAAAACTGTTTCCCAACAAACAAGCTCGAATTGCCTCAGCTAATTCTTTGTGATTTAATATATTAACTCGCTGATGATATTTTAATTCTCCGAACATCTTATTATTTATTAATTAGACAAAAGATTATTATAATAATGAACTTAATTGAGAGACTGGCTAGACTAAATTCGGAAGATTTTGTTTCAGTTTCAAATTTTACATCAGAAAATATTACTAATGACAGATTTGCTTATTATACTGAAAAAGATATTTCGCATAACTATGACGACGACGAAGATGATGTTGTTGTTAGCAAAAATATCTAAGCAGACCAACAACTGGACGATATGATGTTGAGTACCATATTGTTAAAAAAAATAATAAAATTTAATTTTACTGCTACCAAGCAGCAAATATTTTGGCAGCTTATAAAGCCCTTTTTAAACGTAAAAATAGCTGGACAACAAAGAAATATAAAATACGATTTTATTTTTGTTAAAATATTTAATTTAATGCCAATGGACGGTGCAAGAAAATTACATTTAATTTCTTTATGCAAACCAGTAAAATGTAAGTCAGTACTAATAAAATATGAGGTAATTTATAATAATATTATTCAGTCGATGAAATCGACTTAGTTGGTACCCAACTATTTAATTTATCGCCATATCCACGCCATTTAACTAAACTTTTATCGCCGCGCTTTCTAATAACTTTTTCAATAACAAATATATCTTGCTCTGTTTTCTGAAGTTCTTGTTCATAAAAACTGCCAGTTATAGGCTCACCTAATAAATCTTTTAACGAGTATGTAACTGGTATTGTTAAAAGTACTTTATCAACAACAAATACTTCTTCGCTCCAGTTATGAGTATACCCTTTCTCAAATGTTTTTTCGTCAAAGAAATTCTAACTTTATCACCAACTTTAAATTTGTGTCGTCGGTACATGTTTTCGTTTGCTAATATTGGATTTGCAATCGCGTCGTTTGGCGACATTTTACTTTTGCCTAGCGAAATGGATCTGTGTTTCGTGTTATTATACTCGTCAACAATGTTTTGTAAATTGTCAATATATTTACTCGTATTTTTAACTGTCAAATATTTATGGATTTTTTCGTTGAGCGTGCGATTAAATCTTAAACGATGACGCTTTTTCCCTCATTTCATGTAACATATTTTTTAATGTTATTTTGCTCCAGAAACTGTTCAAATTTTTTATTAAAAAATTCTGCTCCATGATCAGTCGAGATTCTATTTGGTTTTCTTTCTGTAGCTGCTATTATTTGTTTTAGCGCATCAGTCATCGATGTCCCTGTTTTATCCGAAACGGGTATACTAAACGCGTATTTACTAAAAACATCTACGACATTAAAAAGACATCTCTTGTTATCATTATACTGAGCTAGATTTGAAACATCAACTAAGTCTATCGCCCAGATATCATCAACTGCATTTGCGACAACTTCACGTCGCGGAAACTTTTTTTTTAGGTCTCTGTAGCTCAGTTGCAAGATCATCATATAAGTCTTCTTTACCGAGTAAGTCTCTACCGAGACCAAGTTTATATTTTGCTCCAATAAAACCCTGGACCAGCCTTCGGTCAACACGTTCTCGCATATTTACAGGCTTCATATCACGAAGTTCGTCTAACATTACTTTATCGCAGCTATGTTTATTTTGTTAGCTGTCTGGAAGATCAATATCTCTGTAGCAGATATCATGGCGCATTGCTATTGCGTCAACTTGATTGTAAGGCTCTTGTCCTGGCAGCGGATTATCGTTTTCGTCAAGTTGTTTATCAAGAGGATTATAAGGTCCAGTATATTTATGGCCTGGCAATGTCCAACCACCTTTTGGTTTCGGCAATTTTCCAATAAATTTATGTATATCTATACCTGTTCCAATTATTTCTCTGTTTTTGCATTTCTGACAATATGTAACAATTTTATTTTGCTCGAGACACAAATCTCTATCGCAATCGCAGCAGTTGCATGTCATTATTTATTTAGTCGTCTACTAAAATAATTTCAGGGTAACCCGCTCCGGACAACTTTGTTTTTGGTAAAAACATACTTTTTTTTCTTCCACAGATTGCACAAATACTTTTCAGCATTATTCTATTATTTTTTGTTCTTTTTGTTTTTTCGTCTTTATTTTCTGTTTTAGTTTTACACTTAAGACAATATGTTGACATTGTATATCAGTGAGTTTAGATAAAATTTAATGCAATCTCATCATTAGCGTGAGAAGGTTGTTTGTCAAATTGCAAAATAAACTTAAAAAAATCTGGATTTTCGGTCATCTGTTTAATGAACATTACGCAATAATATCCACAAGCGGAAGTTCCAACTGGTTGAATTTGATTAGACGAATAATTTATTATTTTCGCAAGAGACTTTGTCTCTGGAGACTTCGTATCTTGTACTCTGCTCATATATTTTTTTGCTGCGTCACTTGGTGGAAATCCGAACGAGTCAAAATAATTGTTATCATAAACAGCTACCCAATCCGTGCCAGATCCGTCATTAAAATCTTGTATATTTATAACACACGAACCTAGCGTTGGCGGAATTGCCATAAGTTCATCTTTAGAATAAACTCCACTGAAATTTTTCACTTTTTTTAGTTTATCAAGTATATCAAAATTACTTAACGCAGACTTTATCTCCTTGTTCCTGGCAACATTAGTCCTCGTCCTACTCCTAACAGATTTGGCAATAGACTTCCCGCCAATCCCGCTAGTAACGGGGCTATTGGAATAAATCCCCCTTTTCGCCTCTGTCGTGTCTTTTCTTTCGTCGGTGTCTTTTTTTTCGTCGCTGTCTTTTTTTTCGTCGTTGTCTTTCTTTTAGGCATTATATTTATCCATCACATAAAATTGTTACCATCGATACTCATACGAAAATTTTCTTTATACCACTACCTCCAACTGCCTTTTTCGTTGCGCCAGATACTGCTCCAGACGCTGCTGCTAATCCTAATGTACCTAACACTGGTAAAAGTTTAGGTATTAACGTTCTGGCTATTACAGATAATGCCTGACCGAAGAAGCCGCCATGTTTTGCCATTGCAGTCATTTGTGCAGCGCTTAAATTTAAAACAAATTTTTTTTTTTGCGATCGTATTTATTTACTTGTTTTTTGGTTAACATTAATTTTATTAAAGTACTCGCTGCGTTATGGTTGACCTTTAATAATACTTGTCTTTTCTTTGCAACAGCAGCTGCTAATTTTTTAACTTGACCATCAGTCAAATATATTTCTTTTACAATATATTTTGTCATCTTATATAACGATTACAGATTAAACTTGTACTGACATTTTACCTCCGACAGAGTCAATTGTAACAAATCTATCGCTTATTACTAACGCATACACGTTTAACTGATCTGCTGGAGCTGGAGCTTCTCCTAGTGTCCAAGTAATTTCAGTATCAGCTGTGCTGTCTACAGCTCGCTCGCTATGTTTACTAACATCAAAATAAAATATCGGATAAAGTATACGAAATTCGTCTACTGATATCTGAGATCCATCTCCAACATCTTGATATTTTTGCATTGAGTCGAGCAAATACATGTACGGTCTAGTAATGTTTTTATTAGCGTCATCTGCAAAATTACATTCTATCGCTTGCTCCGGATATTGCTTTGAATTTATTCTAGCGTATATTCGTCTAACATTAGCGCTATCAAATATCGCATTATTTTGTTGTTGGTTACCACGTCGCGCTTGTCTCTGAAATACAACAAATAATTGCCATGGTTTTTGTTCACTTCGTGTCGTTGTGACTCGTTATGTGTAGTCGGTGGTATTTGGAATTGCTGTTTGATATATTCTATGTTGCTGAAAATAAATTCTGTTTGTGTGTTTTTCCAGCATATTATTTAATTCCGCCATTTAGTGATAGACGGAGTTATTCTTGGCATCCATAGTGCAAGTTTGTTTATGACAAATTGTACATCATCTCCACCAGTTCTAAACAGGCAGTCGTTCCATTCTGATCGATCTAAGATAAGAGTATGTTTAACTCCACGAAATACTTTATTATAATCACGACAAAAGCCAAATATTGTACTTAATGGCAGCATCATTGTAATTTGACGTGATGCATCTGTAAGTGCCTTTCTCTTAACATAACCCTCATTGTAACGTACATTTCTTACAGTAACAAAATTATTATTAACATAATTTACCATTGCAACAGCCTCTGCAGCTGGATCTGGTGCGGCTATACCAAGATTATTACAAGCTGCAGTAAGTGAGACTCTTGTAGCGTCTGCATCAGCAGCTGCATCTGGTGCGGCTATACCAAAATTGACAGCATTATCGACAAGAAAATCTCTTACAATTACAGCATCTGCAGCAGCATTAGCTCCATGAGCCAACGTTTTCCTCAGTAAAAACTCACCAGGTGCAGCTGCACCAGCTCCAGTATCTTTAAACCACATCATATTAGTTGCAGTTGACTTGGAATAGTCGTCGAAAAATGAAATAATATTTAAGATTGTACTTGCAACTTGTAAGTGATTTGAAATATCTTCGAAAGATTGATTGACCAGCTGATATTTAGCACTTTTAAATAAACACCAACCGTTATTTATAAGAGCTACTTCTGTTCTAGCTGCAATTGCGGCAGGTGGAACAGCTACTGTCATAATCCGGCCACGAACTTCCAACATTGCTTTATGAGGAAGTAAAAATACGTCCTCGTCTCGAGTATTAAATGTTTTGGAGCCAGCCTTATTAGGATCGTTAGAATTTTCATCAAGATATTCAACGTATTCGAATTCTGTTACTGTGTCGTCTGTGTCATAAGTTTCTGCTAAATCGAGATAATTTTTACAGACATTTTTTTATTTATTAGGTTATACAAAATTATTCCGGTGTTGTTACTTTAGATATTAATTTTTGTATAATTTGTTCTCCTCGTGGCGATAAAAGTTTTTTTGTCGTTGTTATCATTGCTCGTTGAGTTTCTTTTGTTGGTGCGATTTCTGAAATAGCTTGTTTGATTGTCGGTATACCACGTTGTGGATCGCCTTTTATTTTATCAGCTATTTTTTGCCCCACGGCAGTTCCAGCAGCAGATGCAGCTCCAGTTGCAAAAGCTTTTGATGCGTCAAGTGCAATTGGCGCAACTTTATGAGCTATTCCTGGAACATTTTCTATAATCTTAGCAAATATATTTCCCAAAAATCCTCCTAATATTTTTCTTCCATAAACTTTTTTTTCTCTGTTTCATTATATCTGAGGTTGCATAATTTTACTTCCAAATCTTTCAGAAAATATGTTTACTGTTCGCGTAGGTGTAAATAATAAGTAACAATTTCATTATTAAGATCTAACTGTCTTCCAGACTGATCTGTCAATTGCATATTTACTTCTGCTATTTGATTTTCAACGTTTAACGGATAATAAATAACCTGACGTGGACTAATTTTCATAAGAGATCCTGGTGGAACTTCTGGTGAAAAACTGTATATCGTTTGTCCTTTACTACCTTTAGCTGGATAAGATCCAGATGCAATAGAGCAATTTACCAATATTGCGTTTACACCAGTTATATTTACTGGATTTTCACCGTCATACGTTCTGCTGGTTTCATTAGGAGGAGGAGGAGCAGCATATCTTTTATATTCGAATCCTATCAGTGGTGCGATACTTTTTGGATTAGTAAAATCAACTGTTATACCAGGTTTTATTGTTATTCTAGCTCGTAACGTATTATAATTTGGTGTAAGCTCAAAATTATCAGCTACACGTTCATTTTTCATTATTAGTTCTTTTGTTAGTTCTTTTATTGTTTTATTTAGATCAGTTATGTTGTAGGCTCCTTGTGGAATTGTAATTAATTTCTGTATAGAAAATAGTGGAGAAACTCGACTAGTAAAACCAATTGCAAATGTATCGTTTACTCCAGTTTTTACATTAGCCATAGCATGCCAACAAGTGCAGGAAATTAGTCCAATTTCATATTGTTTCTCACGATCTAGTTCTATTGGCGGAATATACTTTACAGAAAAATTTGTGCTATCTTTATCAGATTGGCTAGAGTCCAGTAATAATGTTGCTGACATTTTTTATATTAAATCATTACACAAATTTATAAAATTAAATCGCCACGATTATATCAAATCGTGATGTAAAGTTTTGTATTCGTCAGATGTTAATAAATTTTCTGATTTCAAATTATCAAGTATGTCAATAATTTCATTGTCAATTTCAGCACCAACATTTCCAGCTTCTTTTGATGATATCAATAACATTAATCTGCCTATCATTTCAGTAACTGATGAAAATATTCTAGCTGCAGTTCCAGTTTTTTCCTTTTCTAAAAGTTTTAATCGATTTTTATCAATTACTTGAAAAAATTTCCTTTTAAAATCCCAGCCCGAACCAGAAGCTTTTTTATATTAGATTTTGTTGTTCTTCTAAACACTAAAGCAATAATACCATATCTCATTCTATCATAAAGTGGAAGCATATTTTCATTTTCTACGACTGCGTTCAGCTCATTTCTAGCAGCAACACCGTCGTTTATTATTACAGTTAAATTATCAATAAGTTTTTTAAATTCAGCCTCACCCAATTTATCTATATTATCAAGATCTGTTATATTATTTTTTTCTGAAAATTCATAGTATTCATTTTCTGTTATCTCGTTATTTGATTGTTTTATATACCATCGTCTTTGATCTTCAACTCCCATAAACTTCACCGTCAACTCTCCTACTCTTTCTTGTTCCTTTTTAATATCTTTTAATTTTTCTGATAAATTTGTTAAAATATTTTTAATCTCCGTTGTGGTTAAATTTGTTAATCTTCGTTGAAGCGCTAATGGATCATTTATTAGCAGATCTAGTTCAGTTTGTCTTGCAACTGGATCAGCGATATTTGCTACAAGTGTCTCAGTTAATCTTCTTTTTTCTTCTTCAGATCTCTCAATAATTCTTCCAGCAGTTTCTTCTTGTTGTTCTTTATCTAGTCCGAGTAAACCTTTTTCCTGTAGTCGCTTAAGTTCTTCTTCTGATAATGGTTTAGTTTCAGGCTGTTTTCCAAGTAAAGCTTCAGTGATTGGTTTAAGAGCGGCGGCTGTTGTTTCTGCTGCAACCACTTGGCCACGTCGTGCTTGCTGTACTTGTTGCTTAAATTTTGCCTGAGATTGCGCAAGTTTTTTTTAGATTTTCTATATGTTTTCTGTACTTTGCTTGTCTTTCCATTAATTATATACTATTTTGTATAAAAATTACTGTAGATATTTTTCAATACAACAGCGAAACATTTTACTCGTATCATTTGTTAATTTATCAAACAAAAAAAGTCATATTTATTTGCCGTTGCTTGATGATATAATTCAATAAATTTATCTTTTGTTACATCGCCACATTGCTCGTTCGCGATATTTCTGACGTCAACATTGTCAAGTCCTGGAAATAATATAAAACAACCAGTATTTCGCCTAATAAATCTGTCAACATTATAAAAACCTTGGGCGAGATAAATAGAATTATATTTTTTATTTCGCGACAGTGAAAAATATGATCTTATTTTATTCATTTCCTCGTTGTTTAGCGGAATATCATCAAAAACAACAATCTTGTGTTCGGATGAATCAAGTTGATTAACTGGAATGAATTCTTCTGGTTGTTTGATAATAAAAAAATCTTCGCCAGCCTCAAGATCATCACGAAGTTTGTTATTATAATTGTTAAGTAGCTCGTACTTATCTTGCTGCGGGTTAATCGTGTAAATATAAACGCGATCGTAGTTAAAATTATCTCCGAGAAGTAAATTCATAAGCAAGTTTGTTTTTCCCGATCCAGTTCTTCCAACAATAAGATAATGACAATCTGGAAGTTCCTTGTTATGTTTATGTTTCACCAACCGCTCTGTATCAAAATTTAATATCGATGATTTTGCCATTATTGTTATACAATTTTATGCTATATAAAAAATTGTCAGACGATAAATAAATAATGAGCTATTATACAAAATTTGGAACAGTAGTAGGAGATTCGTCAGCTGAAAGTACAACAACAAACGGTAAGATTGATTTATCAGGCTATCTAAAAAATCCGGCGACACAATGATGGGAAATCTGTTTATGTCAAATCAACGAGTACTAGAGTTAGAAACAGATTATCCGCCAATAAATGTCCTTAATACACAAGCTGTTAGTTATGCACAACTTAAATTAGTCGACAATAATAAACTAGATAAATCTGGTGGAACTTTAAGCGGTAACTTAGATATGTCAGGGAAAAAAATTATAAATTTGGAGAGCAGGTATCCACCAGCAAACTCAAATCAAACTCAAGCGGTAAGTTATTTTTGCAGTTAAAGTATGTTGTCGATAACAAACTTGATAAAATAGGTGGGACAGTTACAGGTAATATCAATGTCAGGAAAAAAATTATAGACCTTGGAAACCCAGCCGCATATACAGATGCAGCAACAAAAAAATACGTCGATGATCAAGAATCTAAGTACCTATTAGTCAACGGTGGTATAATGCGTGCATTTCTCAACATGAACAATAATGGTATTAATAATCTCAGAACACCAGAAACAGATTTTGACGCTGTAACAAAAACATACGTCGACGATAGCAACATTCCGATGGTAACAGCAATAACAACAATCAACGATGGAATTAACTCTATTAGAATTGATTTTTCCAATCAAGTACAAACGTTCCTAAATTTTCGTAGAAATATAAACAAATCTATTAATGAATTTTTTGGAAGTCCAGCGGTTGTAGATATTAGACTCGCTGACATTAACACAAAACTAAACGATATTATTAACGGAATTCCTAATATCATTGAAAAAACGAATCTAGTAACATAGTTACTTACTAAAATCCCTCACAAGCAGATCATCAATGTGGTATATACAGTAGCATCAGGATCATCAACATGGACACCGCGCGACAACACTCTCGAACATACTGCAGAAGTAACTGGGTTATACAGGCTATCCGTGTACGGTTTGGAAATAACTGCGGCCATTTCATCATCACCGAATGTACATTATAATCCTCTACTGGTGATGCTAAATAAGAACATCAAAGAAACATTTACGTTGACATCAACGGAAATGCCCCCGAGACGTTACTGGTGGTGTTTGGAATTCATAGCTGAAACTTTTCAAGTATAATAAATCAACCGCAGGGTCTGGTATTATTGTATAAAATCTGTAAACAAATATTATATAATGAAAAAAAGTATAGTTGATTTTAATCATATTTCAGTTAAAATTCCAAAACAAGATGTGGAAGCTCTAATGCAATATTACAGATATTATCATAAAAAACTTTGGTGTGTAAAAAAATGTTACAAATACTATAATAGAATACTTCGAGTGATATCATATTTGCCACTGTTAATGACTAGCTCCGGTATAATTTCAAGTGGAGCATCATTAAATCCGTTTTTGTTAATAATATCTGGTGTCGGTGTTTCTCTTGGAACAGCGTGTAAAAAAATTGAGCCTCGCCTTGCGACTAAAAAAAATGCTTGTAAAACAGCAAGTATCACCTATAAAAAAATTACTTGATCAAATACGATCTTATTTGCGGGGTATAAAATATGATATAGACGATTTAATACGCGAGTTCCGTATTATTGACAGTATGTTAACAGATACTCTACCAATGAGAGTCAGCAGATATGAAAAAGATTATCATAAAATATAGGTTACAACAGTAGATGTTTAATTTTGTATAGCTTTAGTAATATCAACCATATTGTCAATAAATGTCATCACATCATCTGCCCAACCCGCTATTCTCATATCTTTTCAGTCGCGAATAGCCATTCTGACCCATATTTTGGTGATATATGATATCCAACTTTTTTAATACAATCGCTTATTATTTTAGTTTCTGTACCAGTATAACTTGCGGCTGATTTGATTGAATTAAATCTCTTACAAAATTTATTTGTCAGATCAAATCCAACATGTCGGGTTGGATTATAGTGATACATTATATATAATATTTCATTTGTTTAATATGAAAAAATCTATTGGGCTAGAACCCTCTTTGGGTTTCAAAATTATTCATTTTTCTGAGATAAGAGGGTGGTTTTTAAATGGAGAGGGGGTATCTAAGGTGAGGAAAAAGTTATAATATATTTATTTTTGAGGGGGTGAGGGCTTTCTAGGCTAAACCGTCTTTGAGCTCAAACCCTCACCCTTATCTACTACTACAACCTCTAACTATTGAGCTAGCTCATTTTGTTACCTTCTCTGACGCGCGTTTTTATTTTTAGGAATGTTTCGCTTACGTGTTAGTCACTCAACGCTGGTCGTTCACCCCCTCTGCTGCTGTAATTAACCAAAGATTTTATCCAGACCTATACGATACCTAGATCTTGGGTCATGTAAATTTATCGTTATAAATCTGAACGGAATAGATCGTGCTTTTGAAAAGAAGTTTTTAAACTTAATCATATTCATGTCCCCTGAACACCAAGTATAATAAATATTTTGTAAAATATAATTATCTACTCCATTAAACACAATTAAGATATTGCAATTATCTCTGATCACTTTTGGAATTTGTGTGTATTTCTGAGTTAAATAAATCACGTCTGTATTTTTGTGACGGCCTCGCAAAAATATCCGAGCTGGATTGGATTGTTTATCCAGCATTACATCATCGTATACTATGAGATTATTGATACATCCATCAAGATCATCTATGGATGGAGGTTCATCGATATCGTTATTAAAATCAATAACATCATTATCTTTATCAGGACACGTCAGCGACTTTGCATTTTCATTAAAATCTTTAAGTACTTCGTAACATCGTTGATCATCTACAGATGGTGCTACTAAATATAATTTATCCCACTTGAGCCATCGCATTATCAGATTAAGTAATAATTGCGTTTTACCAGACCCAGATGGGCCAAGTATAATTGCTCTGATGGAATTTGGTAGCGCTGGATGATGCTTGCCTGGCTCTTGTTTTCGTGTCGCTGAGAAGTCAATTATATCCATATAATAATAATATGGATTTATATTGTGTTCGATGTAGAGCACCCGCCCATACCAGTGGATTAACGACAATAATAACAAAAAATAACAGGCGCGCACTTACAGGCAAGTGTGTGAAATGTGGTACAAAAAAATACAAATTTATTTCATTAAAGACAGGTGGAGATATTGCTGCTTCGTTAGGTAAATTACCAGGAGCTCCATGGGCAAAGTATCCTGGTGAGAAACATTTACCTGGATATAATTATTGTGGTCCTGGAACTCGTCTCGATATCCGACTCGATAACCAAGACCAACCAAGACCTGGAGAGTATCCAATAAACGCAATTGATCAAGCTTGTCACATTCATGATGTCGCGTCTAAAAGTAAAGATTTACAACAACGACATCTCGCCGATATAAAATTAATTCATGCCATAAATAATGTAAAAGATAAATCACTTCGAGAAAAATTAGCTGCTTTTCTGATAAAAGCTGGTATGAAAGGCAAAATAATGTTAGGGGCTGGTAATTAATCAACTGATTATTATCATAATAATGGAAGATGTTTATTATAGCCCAAGAGGATATTGGAGAGGTAAAGCAGCGATTAGTAAACTTGCTGAAGCAGCAAAAGTCTCACGTGATGTTGCTGCAGCGTGGTTAGCACGACAGGCAATATGGCAAATTTATCTACCACCACCTAAAAAAATTCAGTACGCACATTTTGATGTCAGTACCCCTAATGAAGTTCATCAAGCAGATATTTTGTTTTTACCACACGATACCATTAAAATTGGCAGACGTCAATACACATACAAATACGCGTTAACTGTCGTTGACGTTGCAAGTAGATATAAAGAAGCAGAACCACTGTCAACAAAGACAGCAACTGAAGTTGCATCTGCGTTTGAACGCATTTATCAACGTAGTGGTCTACGATGGCCACAACTGCTATAGGTTGATCCTGGCAAAGAATTTCTTGGTGCAGTATCATCGTTGATGAAGCGACATAACGTTAAAATCAGACGAGGACACACTGAAATTCATCGTGATCAGGCAGTCGTTGAACGATTTAATCGAACACTTGCTGAGCGGTTATTTGGATACCAATATGCAAAGGAAATATCCGCTGACTTTAAGTCCATCGAGAGATCTCGTGAATGGGTTGCAAGGTTACCAAGTGTGATAGCTGCGTTAAACAACGAAATGACTCGTGCAACTTTTATGAAACCTTCTAATGCGATCACAAAAAAATATATACCAATACAACGTAAATCTTCCTCTCAACCAGTACTAGGTAATGTTACCGTAAGATATTTATATGAACCTGGTGAACTTGAAGGAGGTAGAAAAAGAGCAACTGATCCTATCTGGAGTGTGACCACACACAAAGTTTCTAGCGTGGTAAGGTCTACAGGTAGACCTGCAAATCTACAGATTAGATTCAACTGCTCCTCAGCGTGGATTTGTACGCGAACAATTACAAATAATTCCTACGGATACACAATTACCACTGCGTTCACTTTTGTAAACTTGCACCTCTACGTCGATTACATTCAAGACAGGTCAGCATCATATTTTCGCGTGTGTGACCAAGACTACTATTAATTCTATCAACGGTAAATTGTCGTGGATTATTATTTGAATACTGCCACAGCATATTACAGTTACAACTTGCACAATGATTATTCTGTTGTTGTTTTAGTATTATAATAAATTCAGCATCCATATTAAAGTCGCGATTATTTTTTTTGTCACATTGCTTGTAACTCGCTAATTTTTTATTGATATCGACAAAGTTGTTAGTAATTTCTTCGGTTATTACGCAATCCATGATAACCCTGTGCAGTTGAGATATTCTTCTGACTCGAGACACTGCAAGATAAACTAAATTTGACCACTCAATACGATCATCGACAATCCAAATATTTGTATCGGTAATAGTTAATCCCTGTGACGAGTGAATCGTTATAGCGTATCCTAACGTCCACGGCGATTTATCCATGCTTAACGCGCTCTCAACAACATCAACAACAACTAAAACAATATCATTTAACACAAGATTTTGTATTCCACCACCAGAAATCTCAACATCAACATTCTGTCGTCGAGTATCTGCTGGGCGATAACACAAAGGTACAGGTAGATTTGAAAATTTTTCTTTATGTAACGTAAATAATTGTTGTTGAAGTGTATCGCGAACTATTTTTCTACTTACAACTATCAAATCAGCAGGTCTCCATAAATTCCAAAAATCATTCATAGAAGTTTCTGGAATTACTTTACGCATTATCTCACACTGTATATTTTCTGGCTGTAGTCTTATTAACTTTTTAAACTCTTTTAGTGATTTATCAATAGCTCTATGGTCATCAGTTATTTCTTCGTAATAACCTACAAATGTTTTCAGCCACTCATGTGGAGACGATCGAATGAAAGGTGGCGGTTGACCATGATCGCCACACATTATCACAGCAGTATTCTTCAATAACAGCCAATCAAGAAATATTTTTAATACCTCTAGCGACACCGTGCATATCTCGTCCCAGATAATAATTTTAGGAATATATTTCTCACCCATCCGCGATGGAGTCCATGAGTCTCCGCACCATCTAAAGAAACTATGATATGTACATGATTTTACTCCTCGTTCTTTTGTTTCTCTGGCGAGTTTATGTGTCGGTGTCAAAACAATCATATCAGAACAATTATTAAATAATTCAATCGCGCGTGTTGTTTTACCTGAACCACCACACCCATTACGATAAACGGTTTTATGTCTAGCCACAGGGTCATATACAAATGGTGCCGATGACAATCCTGGTATTTGATTATTCTTGTAATATGTCTCCGCAATTTCAGCGTCAGCAGATTCAGAATAACTAATTATATCTTCATGTTTTATTCTCCATTCGCCCCATGATGCATGATTGTTAATATGCAATTGTTTTAACGAATCCGCATATTTTTTATTTATATAAAATGAATCTGTCGCGACTCTGACTGCATAAGGAGGAAATCTGTTTATCATCGATAATAGATTTATCGAAACGTACGCTAGCATCGAAGATCTTAAATGAGTAAACTGCGGTGACTCGCCATCAGTATAGCCCACAATTGTACCTAATTTACTTCCGTCTGATAAATAAGCATTACTTCGACTCATAAATGTGTTTTTCTCCGTTGTATCAGCAATTATAAAATCGAGTTCAGCATCGTCCATGATTAATCTTGTACACATTCGTTTATGATCATATGATCCTCCTTGCGTAAATTTACCGAGTATTTTTCTGCCGAGATCTTTTACAAATTTCTCATCACTTTCTCTCCTGCATTCACGTATATTATTAGTAATTTTAACAATATCATCTTCGTTAAGATTAGAAAAACCTCTTCTAGCATCATTAATATTAAATATATCCGGTTCTGGCAACCAAACTTGTTTCTGCACGCGGTATGATATAATTGCTTCACTCACGTTCAACGACACTAAAATTCCAGCATCAAGCATGTACTGTATTAGTACTATTATAACCCAATATTTTTCTGAAAAATGTCTTCCAAACCACGCATAAACAATCGGATGGAGATCCCCGTAAAACTCGAACGACTCTATACAGGCGAATCCGGTTAAGTCAAAATCTGGTAAGGGTCCGTTTATCGCAACTCTGGTCATCTCGTGTGTCGGATGTCCAAATTTCTTAAAGTATTCAGAACATTCTCCGCATCCAAGAAAACTTCCAGGATAACATGCTACCATATCAACTGAGATAACGTCATTATAATCGTATTTAGTATTCCACAATCCACCATGTCCGTATTCCACACAACTGTATTGGACATCTTCAAGAAATTACAATCGTGTCGGTTTCCATGAATTTTTCTCCTGAGCAGCGTGAGCAGCAATTGATGGAACGGTAAAACAGTTATTCAGTAATTGTCCAACCTTAATATTTAATGCAAGATTTTTCATTTCTTCGTGGAGAAATTCTGTACGATAAATATCACCATTAGACCGTACAAACTGATCATGATAATCATATTCCGAACTTTGAAACAGCCAAACAGATACAGGGTCATGACCATTATTTTACTGATATTTTTGTCCATGCAAAATCAAATATATGACCATTATAAAATTTAACGTCTTCACTGTTATTGGGTTCTCCAGCTCAGCAACGTCGCTGATAGACGCTCCGGTATCTTTAACTGTTTCTGCCCACGTATTTATTTTTTTACGTCGTAAATCCGTTAAACCGTTTCCGCGTATCGCGTTTGTGAAGTGTTCTGTAACCCGTTCAGCTACACAATTTATTCTTGATAATTTCATAGGTTTGAGATCCCCAACGTTAGGTTTATTATTTAACGGATATATTGCGTACACAACCGCAGTCACAGGATATCTCGTTCGTAATATGGTTTGTCAATACCAGTAAGTATTCCTGGTCTGGAATTTTTACTGAGAACAATATTATTTCCTGACTGCATGTGGACAGAATCACGTTTGTCACGAATAATCCAAGTGTCATCGTCTGTCTTTACAATAAATTTTATTAAAATAAAATATTTCTGAACAAGGTAGTCAATAATCTCTCTTCCTCGTTTGTCATTCATTACATTAACAGTATTTCCAATTCTGAATGTCGACCACACATGAGCCGCGCCATCGTCGCGAAATTCCTTTTTTTGGCTCACGGATACGTTTTGTTATATCTTTATTCGTTAAAGCTAGATCTTGCATCGAAAAACTAAATTTATATTTCGGCAGTCTGTCAAGATCAAATCTAGCTCCAGCTGAGACAGCGCAGGGTTCAATTGCGGATAATTCCTGCATTATTATAATTAAGACAAATATATATTTAAATTGAATTTTAATCTCTTGTATATGATTCAAACAAATAATCGATGTAATTGGCTTATGATTGGATATACTTCTCCTTGTAACAAAGCATGCGTAAATGAATTCTGCGGTTTTCACATGCAGTGCGTTAGACACGGTAATTTAGGTCCAAAACCGTGTGTGCGGTGTGGTGTTGGAGTCGGAGGAAAAACTGAACTGTGTGTGCAATGTGGTGGTAAAAAATACAGAGAGCTGAAACGATATTACGATAAAAAAATAACGCATCTTCAGGTGAATCTCCTATAAAAACCGAAGAAGATTATCTCGCTAGATTTTCAAAATAATGATTTAAACAAATAATATTAGTATATAAATGGAGCAAAATTATTATTATGAAGCATCTCGTGATGGTGTAATTAGACACTGTAGATTAAAGAAACCAGTCGATAGCGTTGATAAATTTGGTTATTTTAGATTTAATACCAGTAGAAATAAAAATTATTTCTCACATAGATTCATCTACGAATGTTTTTATGGAGTTATTAAAGATGGACTTGTAATCGATCACATCAGTGGTAATAAACTTGACAACTCGCTGGATAACTTGCGAATTGTTACACAAAGTCAAAATTGCAAATCCGGAAATTCTGGCGGCGCACGATACGCAAGGGCTGCTAAATCTGTAAATACAGAGACTGGCCAAGAAATTATATTAAATCAATTAATTCTGCTGGTAAATATTTTAACATAGTACCACCTTCAGTAAAATGTGTGGCAGATAATATCACAAAATTTGCTTTTGCAAGAAGATTTGGACGAAAAGTCAGATTCCAGTATGTTCCTATGGTATCAGATGATTAAGCGAGACAACTCCGTCAAGCATAACTTAGTAAATCTTGCAGTTGTCGTACTTGTTGTACTAATACTGCGATTTTTGGTCATTCCAATGAATTTAGTTATGCATATAAATTGAAAATAAAAATAAGATGATAGAAATGCTTAGTATTTTTATTATTTTGTTCAAAATTTATTGTTTTTTGGTCAAAAATCTTTTTTTCTGCATGAAAAATGACCAAAATATTAATGAAAATCGGCCAGATTTGTACGCTGAGAGGGTCAAACCCCCAGCGATTCTCTAATTGATTTTCATGATTTTTCGACAATTATTTCGTAATGTAAAAAACTTTGGTCAAAATGTTCCTATTTTTGATAGTATGAAGTGATTTTTGATCAAAATTTCTTATTTTTTATCAGTTCTTAGTAAGTCATTGTCAAATTTATCAAAAAATTTCGTTGCCGTGCACAATACTCTATGTTTATGTAAAATCTCAATATTTATGTTTTCCACATTCTTATGAAACGCTTTGCGGCCCAGCAGCAAATACCTTTATCTCAACAGTGAATAAATGTATACATGAGGTTATTTTTAGAAATGAGTATGGCATGTGTATTCAGATAACTTATCGATTATTTTAGTATCCTTAGCAACGTCTGATGAATACAGACTTTTAACTCGGCAGAAATGCGGGTTTTATGTATATAGTTTCTCCAAGTATTTGGAAACTGAAAATAAATTCACATTTTACAATAAATTGTGATTTTATTAAGAAATCCACAATACATTTTACAATAATTGTGATTTTATTCTGTATACTTGCGCTTTAACTATATAATAATGTTTTCAACATATACATATTGAAGTCCGGTGGCCGATTGCTAACGCGCTTGATTCTCGTACTCAAGGTCCGTGGATCGATTCTCGTGACCGGCATACTGTCGGGCGAAAGGCGATATTATGCCAAAATTTCTTATTTAGTGGGGCTTTCAGCCAGCCCTTCTGCGTTTCAATATAAAATTTGTACACTCTCCCACCATGTCACTTGGTGGGTGCAATTTTGCACTCCCTGGGTTGATTATGGGGGGAGTGTGCAAATTTGTATTGAACGTAGAGAAGGCCCGTAGTACTGTCTTTAAGATAAGTTTATATGTAACTGTGCTGTCCTAGAGTTAAAGTTCTTAGAATTAAGTTTATATGTAACTGTGCTATCCTAGGATAAGTTAGTTAAGTTCTTAGAATTAAGTTTATATGTGACCTCTGATCCTGCTAGGATGTTGTTTGGCAACCTGGGGGATCACATGAGGTTAAACTGTGCTGTCCTAGGATAAGTTAGTTAAGTTCTTAGAATCAAGTTTATATGTGACCTCTGATCCTGCTAGGATGTTGTTTGGCAACCTAGGGGATCACATGGGGTTATCCTTAATTAAGATATAATCATATATATATAATCATAATCATATGTGTATAATCATAATCGTATGTATATAATCATCTTGAAACAGTCCTTAAGGACTATTATTTTTATTTTATTAATATTATTCTGATTTTATTTTTATACTAAACAAACATTTATAATATAATGAATTCCGAAAATATTAATGTTATTATTTCTGCTATTAAAAACTTACAACATAACGGTATAAATATATCTGATAACCTTAATCCTGAAAAAATTCTGTTTGACTTTGAATCATTAGAACAACGGAAATTGGAGAACAGATACACTATGCCATCTGATTATAAATTCATGAAGTTTATCCAGCAGGCAATGTTACAGTCGCTGGCAACAGTTACAGATAATCAGGTAAAGCTGTTTGTACCTCTCTCACAAGCTATTGATAAAATTAAGTTAGAATTATCTCATGAATACGAACAGAAAAAGATTGTGAACTTTCGTATAAGACAGTTAAGAGAGCATTGTGAAAATGAAAGTGAAGGTGGAGTTAATGTGATAATGGCTAAACAAAATCCCTGGCAAAATTGACAGTTTATTTATAATATAATAATATTTTGTTCTGATAATTACGATTTACCCAGTAAAAAAATTATTCTGATCCGAGTTAGATTCGGATATTTTTTGTTGTTGTTGTTGTTTTGCGATAACGCTCTATGATCTCACATATAGATTAATACTTAAAACCTCATTTTGCAAATCCAAAATACGTCCTATTTGGTCAGTAAGTTTGAAATGTATCCTTGATAATAACGGATTATGTACACGTAGATAAACGGGGTTAATTGGTTCAGATACAATTAACCACCCGGGTGGCGCTTGAGGACTGAATGAATATAATATATATCCTTGCTCCGCAGTGCCACTTTTTGAAAGATCTACTTGATAGCTGCCATCAATTACATCACATACTAGATTGACTGCGATCGTTGATGTTATATTAACAATACCAGGCGAGATATGACGGCCTCCACCGTATGGATCCTTATTATGTTTAAGCATAACCGATGGCGGGACTATTTTTTTCCATGATTCAAGTATTTTTGGAAAATAATCGTTAATAAGATCGTCAAGTGATTTTTTTAGTTTAACAGCATCAAATCCTGGTATCATAAATGTTTGTAATTGTTCTTCTCTTATTTTGTAATGTTTAATAAATAATTGTTTCCACCTTGAGTATTCTTTTATAATACTTAATCTTTGTTCTTCACTAAGATTATCTTCTAATTTAGGATTAGTTGCTCCTAAAACAATACTTCGGTTAGCAAAAACCAAATATTCGATGACTGTATTTAAATGTTGTATCATTTCAATTACCTGTTGTTTTATATCGTTGATATAATTCTGTGATAATGCTGAAAAAAGAGTTTGTAAATTACCGAACACACGTGTGTATTCAGAATTAATTGGATCTAGAAATCTTTGAATACCTTTCTCATAAACTATTTCCTTTTCACGACGATCTGGTCCTTCTCTAATAACATCAAATAATGCAGTCTGATGCGCAGGAATTACTATATCATTATTTGGATCCTGATTAAGAAACTTAAATATGTATAAATCTCGATATTCTGGACGTTTTATAAATCTTTTTTCCGTTGTGAGAAATTCATTTTTGGTTGGTTCTGGAATTCCATTTGACCTCTGGTCTGGGGGAACATCAAGCCATTCTAACACTGATCTGATCGAACTTTGATAAATATCTACAACATAATCAGGGGAATTTATTTCAATCGCCGCTGATAATGTTGGTTCGTAAACAGTGATTGCTATTTTGGATTCTTTTCCTGTAATAGATTTAATTCTGCGTTGGAACTCATCATTAATCTGTTCTATTTGATAACTGCCCGTTGAAATTCCAACAACTTGCCAATCAGGAGTTCCATCAGGTTTATTCTTATTTGCAAATACAAGTGAATTCTTTGCTGGTAGTCCACCAAACGATTTTGACCTGATATTTGGCCAGCTATGATAAACTCGTAATTGTGCTAATGCTATTTCACTTGCTGAAATTGCAGTTGGAAAGTTAACGCTAAATTCAGGATTGGTCGAACTTAATGATATCATAGTAGTTTTTGACGGCGTTGCATTAGCGACGATCTGTTGTAATAGTTCTAACGTTGACATTATTTAAAATACTTCGTATTTAATTATTATTTTAATAGAACGCGTTGCGTTCTCTGTCGGGAATTCAATCTTTCACTTTATCACAAGTTACTTTATCACTAGAATCGCTAGCGATTCTAAATGCTTAATCATAGGTTTTCATTATCGTTGCGAACTCCTCATCAGATATTTTACCATCGCTGAGGTACGCCGAAAGATACGATGATAGTTTAGAATAAGATGTTGTTACTGTGTGTAGTTTTATTATATACTCGTGTAATTTATCATTTGTACATGTAGATATCTTCTTAGCGATAATACTGAGAATGCCTGCGATAATCGTTGAAGTTGAAACGACAATTGTTACAACTGCAGGTGCTGTCATTGTTATTGTCGATAATAATAATCCGGTTCCAGCAATAACAGCAGAAACTGAGCAAACAATTATATCAATAACAACCATACGTCTGCTATATTTTTTTACTTTTACTGTATAATCGTCGATGATATTTTTTAGTTTGGTTTGACACTCACATACTTAATTGTATCTGTGACGTTGAACGTCGATAAGTGACTCCGTCACTAGGGTTTGATTCATTATACAATGACAACGTCATTTAATTAAGTAATTACTTGAAAAGTTTCAGCTACTAATTCCAGACACCACCAGTAACGTCTCGGGGGCATTTCCGTTGATGTCAACGTAAATGTTTCTTTGATGTTCTTATTTAGCATCACCAGTAGAGGATTATAATGTACATTCGGTGATGATGAAGTGGCCGCAGTTATTTCCAAACCGTACACGGATAGCCTGTATAACCCAGTTACTTCCATGTTGATGATCCTGATGCTACTGTGTACACGATATTTTTAATTTGTCCGTGTGGAATTTTAATCAGATTAGTTTTTTGAACAATATTAGGTATTCCACTGACAATGTCTTTGAGTTTCGTGTTAACGTTGGAGAGTTTGATATCAACGGTTGGTGGACTTCCAAAAAAATAATTAATAGATCTGTTTATATTTCGACGAAAATTTAAGAACGTTTGTACGTGATTAGTAAAATTAGCATTGAGTGTAGTCATTTCATCATTGATTGTAGCTAACGAAGTTGTCATAGGAATTTCCTTATCGGCTACATATTTCTTCGTTGCAGCATCGAAATCTGATTCTGGTGTTCTAAGATTATTAATACCATTATTATTCATGTTGAGAAATGCACGCGTTATACCACCGTTGACTAATACGTACTTAGATTCTTGATCATCGACGTATTTTTTTTGTTGTTGCATCTGTATCTGCGGCTGGGTTTCCAAGGTCTATAATTTTATTTCGATTGATGATAATGTGATCCGTGAATGAATCACCAGCTCGCTTGAAAAAATCGTTAACTGACTTACCGGAATCTTGTATTTTACCTTGATCAGCAGAAGTAACGATATTATTAATAACCGCGGTGGGAATTCGTATAAGAACATTTGACAGTTGTATATTACTTGTCTTTAATCGTCCTTGTTTATCCTGAAAAACAACGACTTCATTTTGATCTACACTTGTGATATTTAATAAATCATCGATTTCATTTCTGAGCTGATCAAGAGTTGCATATTTAGATAAATCGACTTGCTGCTGAGCTTTGCGAGAAGATCTTCCATAAATATCTACCATTATATTTACTAATATCTGTTTAAGTGTGACAACGTGGTATATTCATGCACGACTTTATGAGGTGGCGTTGTTGATTTTGATACAGCATCAAGTACAGCGAGTACTTCTCGACCACATATTGGCGGATCCGTTAATTTTTGTGTTGGTAATGTTGAATACCAGATCTTAGAACGCATCGAATTCTTACTTTGCACAGCAGTACTTCGTACTGTGCTAACATATTTTAAAAATTCTTTTGGTGGCGCCAGTCCATACGAATCAAAATAAATAATTCCACGTGGATCAATTGCATATGCCACCCAATGAGTGCCTGGACCAGAGTTTTTATCGAGATTAATAATACCAGTTTCATGCTGCATTGCAACGGTAGGTAATTGATCACGCATAAAAACTCCTCTAAAGTTTTATATATTCAGTTGCTTAGCAGCATTAAGTAAATCAAAATTAGACATAGGAAGACTCATCGAATTCGATGACGAAGTCACCGGGGCAGTCTTAGACCTTTTCCGTACCATGAATATGGGGTCCCTGGCAATCTTAGACCGCGACCGTATGCTGGGCCTGATATCTTAGACGGCCCGACTGTGGCACGTTTGGTGCTCTTAGACGTCTTCCGTGTTGTTTTGCCCGTGATCTTTTTTTTTCAAGTTTTCTGCGTGCATAATTCCTTGACCCGTTGCTTTCTTTAACGCCATTCCAGCAGCGGTTCCAACAGCGCCTAATGCAGCTGCTTTTTCAACAGCTGGGGCTGCAGCGGCTATTATTGCTGGTAACGCGGCAAGAAGTGGAAATATGCCACCCGTTTTAACGATGTCTTTAATGACACTCGCAGAAAGATTAAGTTTTATACCTTTATTTAATTTTTTTGCTTCATTGAAATGCCTATGCTGGCGTTCTGATAATGATAGCTTATTCGGACCACCTGCGATTTGTTCTCGCTTTAGTGATATTTTTACCGCACAATTATTTTTTGATGATGATTGTAGCTTTTTAATCTGACCAGGAGTCAGACTGACATTAACTAGATATGACATTTATAATTATTATGAGTGATCTAATTACATGTTTTCTACGGGGGCATCAACGACTCGCATTCGTCCACCAACACCTTCAAGTAACATTGATTTATCGCTGAGTATAACAGCGATTGCCCTATAATTAGCAATAGCTCCTCGGTTTACGCGAGCTCGAAAATGTATATCAACGACGGATTGTCTGGTTCAATCTAAATGTTCCAGCGAAAAGTAATAAATCGGATATAATGTTGTAAAATCTAGCTGTGATATTTGTAAACCAGAATCAATATTCTGATCACGTCCCATAAATGTCATTAATCGATGATATGCACGCGCAACATGATTATTTTCAAAATTTAGCAACACTTCTTCGGAAGGTTATTGATGTCCATTTATCCTCAACAAAACTTCAGAAACACCAAGTATGTCAAATATCATATTACTTTCTGTTTGATCATTTACTCGTAAATTATTCTGAAGCGCAATAAATATATGCCGTGGTGCAGAAACACCTTGCTGTGATGCTATTTGCCAAGTAAATAAACCATTAACATTACTCTGCACAGCATCTGTGGTCATTGTCAACCATGATAACATTGATTTACCACTTTGACTCATAAAAGAAAGTAAATGTTCTTCTTCAGGTATTGTTGGAGTCATTACTGGCATCCATAAAGAAAGTTTTGTTAAATTTACTATACCAGCATCAATACTAGCGGGTCGCCATATCGCATCATCGTCGGTACCTTTTCTTACAAGTGCAATTGTATGTTTAGCTCCAAAAATGACTTTTCTAACATTTCTACAGAATCCAAAAATATGTGATAGTGGAATGGCACATGAAAATGATCTCCTTGCACCGCTTAACATTGCTCGACGTGATCTAAATCCTAAGTTGAAATCTGGATCAACATTAATAATTATATTTTGCACATCAGCGCCGGCGTTTCCAGCATGGTTTTGTGGGTGTCCTATATCATACTGTCGATACTCAGCGTGGTTAGAAGTATCCTTAGCAAACATAATTGATGGTCCAGCTGATCTTGAATAATCATCACTATATCGCGCAAGACCAAGTATCGTCGTGGCAACGTCGACGTTTTCATGACAGATCTCAATCTCTCGTCCATCAATGATATATGCTGCACCTTTAAATAACGCCACAATACCATTATTTACAAAACACCAATATCAGCGGCGTATTCAGTATTATCCGTTTTCAAAATTTCTCCTTCAACCTCGATAAATGCTTCAGTGGGTAAGAAATATATACTCATATCTTGAACCTGTAGTTCAATTCGTCCACGCTGATTTGGTTGTCGTGCGTCATAAGAGTAATATTGATAATCGCACACAGATTCATCTTTTAAAACTGGTGCATCCATGTCAAACGCGGGATCAGATATACGCTTGAACATCTTTATTATTATCGTCTTCGTCTAACACGAAGACCGCTTCCTGCTATCAGACTAGCGGTTATATTTTTTTCTTTTTCTAACCCAACATTAGTGTTGGCAGTTAATTCTGCTAGTTTTTGATTAGCAGCTTGATTTATTATTTTACTGACATTTGCGGGCATCACTTCAGTGCTGGGTAATTGTATTGGTTGAGGTTTTCGTCGTATTAATCGCGCTAGTCTATCCTTGATTGCTGAGAATGCTTTGCTAGCAACATCACCAACAGCGTCAATACCTTTTTCACGAACAACGTCAATAGCTTTCATTCCTAGTTGCTTTGCAAGCGGTATTGCTTTTGGGGCTATTCTTCTAAATAGACCTTGAACAACATCACTTAGTCCATCTCCGTAGGTTGTTTTGTATACTGGTAATCGTGAATTTATTACCCTGACCATGGTTGGTCTATGAGTATTGTGTATGATCATATTATTATTAAGTGATTTTATCACTAATTACATCTAATTACATACTTAGTCACTATGATGATCGTCACTAATTTCATTAATAAGGGACCGATACACATTAATATCCATAACACCACCTCTAAATAATCGTTGACAAATATCAGCTGCTTCATTAATGATTTCTGGGGAATTATTGCCAGCTCGTTTTCCTCCAATGAGAATTTCTAGTCGATCAACATCAGCAAGAACGTTATTGGGACAAGTAATAAAGCCACTTCCTAAACCACTTCCAGTTGCGCCGGTAGAATCGCTAGCGATTCCAGGATCTTGATATTCTTCCTCTGTTATTTTGACTTGTTGTCGTTGTCGTGGTGATTGAAATCGTTTCATCATTTCTTGAAATTGTTGTTCTTGTTGCGGTGATGGTTGTTCTCGTTGTTGTTGTGGTGATGGTAATTGAAATTGTTGTGGTAGTGATGGTAGTAGTCGTGGTGATTTAAATTGTTTTAATTTTTCTGGTGGTTGTTTAGCTTTTTTCATATGCTCATACACAATCTCATCAAATCTATTAAAACTTCTAATATCTTCATCAGATCTGATTTCCGGAGTATCAGTAGTGATGCGATATACATCCTTGATCCAATCAGCACGTTTGAGAGATTTAACATATTCTGGTTTTACATATTTTTTTTCATCATATCCAAACGTGGCAATATCAAGTAATTGTTGTGGGTCCTTGATAGCAGCAATGCCTTCAGGCGTAAATTTATCTATTATCTTAATTCTGGTTCTTGGTGGTTTAGGTTGTGGTTGTGGTTGTGGTTGTGGTTGAGCCCCAGGTTGAGCTGCTTGAATACGAGCAGCAATATCAACAGGTAATGCTTCAAGAGCTTTCTGTGTTGCCTCAGTTGCTGTAACAATTTTCATTGTTGGTTCGACAATCGGTTTAAATAATTGTTCTGCACCTTCTGCAAATTCCACCTGAGACTCCTGACGAGCTTGTAGTTGTTGTTTAACTAAATCACGGACGGGTAAATATTTTTTTGATTGCATCTAGTCGCTCTCGAGCTAATCTAGCTGAGTGTGGTGCTCCAATCATTATTGATAATATTTATAATGGCTGTTTAATTTACAGCAGCAGAGGGGGTGAACGACCAGTGTTGAGTGACCAACACGTAAACGAAACATTTCTAAAAATAAAAACGCGCGTCAGAGAAAGTAACAAAATGAGCTAACTCAATAGTTAGAGGTTGTGGTTTAACGTTATTGACCTTAAGATTTCCTTTTCGTAGGAAGGTTTATTTTTCATAAATAAGGTCTCGAACAAAAATGGTCTGTTCACCCCCTCTGCTGCTGTTTGATTGCAAGTGATGTGGACTGATTTCATGGTCATTAGGGAAGTACAAACACGTAAGTTGAATTCTTACCTTCCTTACCTTTGATTAGTATCTAATTATGACGACATTCTCTTTGCAAACATTTTTACCTCACTGTTTGCAAGTATTTCTAAATATTGATATTCTGTATGTTTTAGAAGGTCCCACATATTACGTGGCGGTGGTTTAGTTTGGGTATGGTTATCTAGCAGATATCGACAAACTGTTATTGCCCGGATCGAGTGAATAATAAAATAAAATATTAAATTAATGGATGGAACAACAGAGATCTGAGCAGAGATATAGAACAGAACAACACGAGCCTATATGTAAAATATAAAAATGTAATCATTTACATAAAAAAAACAAACTGAAAATGACATTTGAATGATACACCTTCTCTTATAAATAAAATTACCAAATTTATAAGAAATGCAATTAGCCGTTCTGTTATACCGATAAAACAAACAAACATGAAATAGAGTGAGCGATCGAACTCGTTTGCTCAGCTTGCCTGCATAACCTTGTTGTTTCCGGTCCAAATTCAACGTTGGTTACAGGTCAGAGTCGCTGTATTCCACTTCTTCTTCTCTCAATTTCTCCAGCCTCTTTCGGGTCATCAGCCGTAACTTGGCTGTCTGTTCTCATTACCCACTGTGTGGTGCACATATGGGGCTAATTTCCCCTTTAAATAAATAGCAACTCAACCTAAATATTTGTCAGATTTTCCTTCTGGGATCGAACAATATTCCCACTCTTGTTACGTCAGATATCGTCTATCGTAATTCAACAGAACCAAGGCTAATACGGACCAGTTCGCAGTTTGACTTCTGATATACACGACCCTATTACCATAAAATTAATGTCTTTCCCTAATGACAAGTCGTATTGCTATCGGGACTATGACATATCTAGACCCCTTAATAACTAGTACCACGTTCCTGTGGGTTATAAATCACTAACTGGACTATATGTCGTTCGGCAGGCGTACGATTCTCGGCTGAAAAGAATTCGCAAGTTAATTACACGAATGAATTAATAGACTTAACATCTCGTCTTGACTGCGTTACCTGATAACTAGCAATTCAATCGCATACCATTTCCTGACATAGTAATATCAATTCTTACCCTATAAGATTCATTTATGACAGATGAATTCACATTTTCACAATTCGTATCATAAATAATGCGTGATATTACTAGATGAGATGATTCCTATTACAAACAAACGAGTAAATTCGAACAAATTTATATCAAGAAAATATTGTATAACATTCTTAGAATACATGAATAATATAACGTTCAAGACAAATTAATGCAAACAATTACCTTCCGATCTCATGCAAAATTGAAGTATGAATTTAAAACAAACAAATTCAACCAAAAATTACAAACTTATATCAATTAATCAATTGTATAAGATTCAGACAAACCTTGTGCTTTCTGAGCTTCGTTCTCTTTCTATGAAGCCGAATCTCTCTGTTCCGTGTCCATTAACTTCCAAACATCCGTCCCTTGGAGAATTTAATACGATAAATACTTGTTATTTCCTCGAGTCAACTTCTTGGCTTTCCACAGAAACACAGACTGACTAATTTCGCGAGGGAAATTACTTAAAACATTGAATTTCGTCTGGGAAGCACACTCCCTCATTTAGAGTAACCAATCAGGATTAACTTCATATAACCACCAAAATTTTAACACGCCCATTGAAGTCAGAATGATTCTATCCATTCCATCTTTATTAATAACTATTTCTGGAAAAATTAATTTTATGACACTTATTTCCCAATTTCCCAATGGTACAAACTGTCTCTGGATTGTCTCCACTGTCGTTTCTCTGCTACTTAACCCCCAAATAAACTTTGATTCTCTATCCATCTGACCATTATTCCAACGGATTCTAATTAAAAATCAATCTTGACCCAGCAAGAGCATCACATCCAACGCAGGCTAGCGATTTATTGCGGGCCTAACCCATACGTCAAAGCTAATTGGTACGTGTCACGCTGACCTCGACAACAGTCATGGTGCAGCAATCATCTCTCAAAATTCACTGTGTTACAGTAGGCAATATGAAGATACATTCAGCATCAGCTTACTAGTAGTATCCATAGGAATGAGAATTATTTTACCACAATGTGTTGCATCAGAACAATAACGGTAGTCACCCTTAAACATGTTCCGCCGATGTTATAGAAAAATAATTAGAAAAGAGTACAATAACATACAAAAAGAAAAATAAAGAAAACAAGAAACGCATCGTAACAAAAGTGTTACAATCGTCTAAACAGGTTTGCATGTCAAGTAATATTACTTGATATGGTTACTATCATATAGCTATATTGTTTTTTTCTTTGTATTTTGATATTTCAACCCTCATGTAATTTCTTTACGAACGTGTTTTCTTTTACGGAGCCTCGAGGACTTGGCTCAATCGACCTGGAATATGTTGTTATTGGTTTGTTTAGGAATATTTATTCAATCTAAAATTTTACTTTTAAAATTCAAGTGTGTATTATTTTAATAAATATTAGAGTTGCTAATCCCAATACCTTTTGCACAAATGTAAAATTTTTCTTCTTGTGTTCAATGTTAGCGAATTCAGTATTCAGTAACATTGTACAAATACATACAGGAAGAGCTGCTTAATCAATTTTCTCCTCTACTGATGATTATCAGTCCATCATGAAAGTTCTATTACCGCAACTTTTTCTGTGATGGCGTCTGTAAATCTGAAGAACAGGTATTGGAAAGGTTTGAACTATGAAGTTAATCGGAAGCTAAAATTCCCAGGCAGGCGACCATATTTGGAAAAGGAAGATATTATAATACGGGTCGTAAATTATCGTAAAACTCCGGAAAATGGACCTTTTCTTAACGCGGAAGCATAGGTTAAGGTCATCACTCCAGGTGATGACCTCTTTTGGAAGCAGTTATGGTTCTCTGCTTTTCAGAATCGTATTTAAGCAGCGCCTAAGCCGTGCGGGAGTGTTGGACTTAATGATGATAGTTCGCCTTTCTTTACAGGTAAGAATAAAACTACGCACTATATTTTAAGAAAAGTTTCTTTAGGATAGCAATACAATGATTTGAATGTTTAGAGACATCAGGGTACACCTATTTTGGAGACAATTGGATTCAAGTCTCTTTGGAAGCCTTGAAACATTTTTGTATTTTTTAAAATTATTTAATATGAACTTTTAAATATAGCGTGTAATAGATTCTTACAACTTTGTTAAGAATTTATATGTATTTGTAATCATAATACTGACTATTGTAAAGACAATTTTATTACCAACTTCATGCTTAGTATGAATTAATTTAGAAATAAAATATTCTTAACGTTACAGAGCATAATATTTTGGTTTTCTGGGTCAAACATTCAGTAAAATACTTTTCTGCAAAATGATTGTGGTATTATTCTGAGAGACAGAAATTCTGGAATTTATGAAGTTGGTAAGCTTGAATGACTATGGCAGTTTTATATGTAATTGTTTATATCTAAAATGTAACACTTTATGTATATGTATTTATATATCCGGAATGGGAATTTTTATATCAAATATTCTATAATTTCAATAAAATAGTTTTCCGTTGGATTTCATTATGATAGTTTGCCTTTCTTTACAGTTCTAACCCTGTACCTCTCTACACCACAGCGATGTAAACCCCCCCCCAAAAAAAATAATTTCATCTTAAGGAGTGACACCTTCGTAAAGGAGGCTCGAACTATCTGTCATCTCTTTATCGATCAGAGAGTGCCCGCCAATAAACTGGACATGATGAGGAGACCTTTTGTCATTAACCATCATTCCATAATAATCTGTTGAAACTATCAGCCATAATTTTTTCATAACAAGTTGCGAAAAATTATTTTATAACAAGTAGGGAAAATCGTTTCAAAACAGGCTATGGGGAAAATTTTGTTCATAACATATCGACCAATCACACGTTAAATTTCAGGTGCAGAATGGATAGGAAACCGCAACCTCAAATGGGTGGTCCTTATACTTATCGATTCTGTAAAACGAACCCAGGGCTGCATAACTGCATGGTTGTTGCGCCTTGTGTTTTCAGGGCCAGCAAAATCGAAATTCCAGAGAAAGCAGCTCCCGATGAAAACGTGGCAGACTGGAAACCCTATTACAGACCATTTTCTTCATAATGGACCCGTTCGAGAGAAGAAAAAAAAATCGCTCTTAGGAAAAACATCTATCATAAAATCCCTGTATCAAATCGTCGAGTCGCTTTGGCAGTGTGGCAAAGGACAAATTTAAATACAATGTACTTAAATTATTTATAATAGTATATTTAAAAGATAAAGCTAATTATGCCAGTTATGTGCACGTTTCCTAACAATTCGCAGCCGTAAAGAGACTCAGCCACCCCCTCCACAAAATCCACAAACATTGCTCATACACCAGCTAGAGTAGCTTGTCGGCTGCAGTGAAATTATATATATATATATATATATATATATATATATATATATATATATACACACACACACATCTTCAGGATACCTTTTTAAATGAAAATGATGGAGGGAGTTCATTTGAGCAACTTCATAGCCTACAGCAGCTTTTCAAGGAATGCTGACAAGGCCGCTGGAGTAGTGTTCATCGTCGTACATAACAAAACTCCTCACAGTCAAATAGCTGTAGGTGTGTCCACACACAAATTCTTGCACTTTGTTGAGTACATCTCTCACCACGCACTCCAGTCAATCCTCCCCTTCAGAAAGTTTCTAGGATGAGGCAAACAAACCATCACTTTATCCCAGACGAACGAAATTGGATCTTCCGTATACTTCCAAAGTGTCCTCTACTCTGTCTAATCCGGCATATGCTGTTGTCTTTAGGTCCAAAATAACCAAACCTGAACGCTCAGGAATAAAACTGTATTCCACTTTTTGGCATCTGAATTGATCCTCTCTTAAAAGCAGCAAAATCAATGCAAGAAATGCTGCAGGATTCCATTTTTCAAATCAACACCTTGGTCATCCCACCCACACGCAATTATATTTGATATTTGCCAAAACATAAAGTCCTCAACAAATCATCGCTATAAATTCAATGAGATGAGTGTGTGTGTGTGTGTGTGTGTGTGATATTTGGATTTTTCACGTAGCTTTAACAATTTTTCAGTCATATCGCTACGATGTCAGCAGCGTGGCAGTTTACAGTGATGTCTAGCACTGGGGCATCATGCCGCAGACATGTAGCATCATGTCCCACCCAGTCACATTATCTTGACACCAGGCCGACCAGTCCTAACACTATCCTCTTAAAGCTGAGAGCCTATCGAGGCAGCTGTTAGTACCATTTTTATCAGTCTCGGGTATGGTTCGGTTGGGGTTCGAACCCCGCGAATTCTCGCATCCGAGGCGGACGCTCTAACCACTAGACCACCGCAGTGGTCCAATGAGATGAGTCACCGACCATGGCCACATGTACCTGTATACAGACGGTTCGAAAGATGGAGACAAAGTTGGAGCTTTCGTTGCAACACCACATAGCACCATCGAATGCTGGTTATTGGATAAAACCTGCATTTTTAATGCAGAAATTACAGCCATACTCATCTTCAGAAACCTCAAAAAACAAATTTTATCCTCTTTCAGGATTCTCTTTCCACAATGAAAACCGTGCAAAATACTGAACTCGACAATCCGTTAGTATCACAGATCTTTCAGAAATATGATTTGCTCATACAATCTCGAAAAAGATGTTTCTTTACTCTTGGCTGCATTGTCACATTCGTAGTAAAGGTAATGAAATAGCAGATGGCGCAGCCAAAGCTGCCCTGCAACCATCCCTTTTCGAATGGTAGATTCCAAATAATGACGCAGCCAAAGCTGCCCTGCAGCAGCTCCTTTGCGAATGGTAGATTCCATATACTGACGCAGCCAAAGCTGCCCTGCAGTCGCCCCTTTGCGAATGTTAGATTCCAAATACTTACTTAAAATATTATATAAATTAGTACGATATGTGTACTTGGAAAAATACGTGAAATGAAAACTCCACAAACAAGCTTTCGGACATCAAACCCATCATTGGAGAGGGGCATAGCTCATATAGATCAAATCAAAGAGATGGGGTGGTATTGTTTTGATCGCATCGTGCACATCTTCTGAACGGTGAACCGTTACCAGAGTTAATCACAGTAGAACATTTTCTTGTCGAGCGTATCAACTTCCACTTTGTTAAACATATATCTGAATTTTTAATGTAAATTCGATTAAGGAATTTTACGATGATGTGCCACTAGAGAAAATCTTACAATTTCGAGGGAATACGTTTGATATAACAAATCTGAGCCATATTTGAAAGGTTTTATATTTTCGCGTTTATTGTTTTTATTTTGTATGTTGTAACAGTATGAAGCCGGGTTGGGAATGCACTTTAGTGAAGATACTAGAGGCGAGTTCGTCAACGAAATGTTTATTTATCATGTATTTTTATTTATCTTGTATTTAAACAATGAATGGACCTGACAAGATACACATCAGCATAAAGTCCAATAATGGATTTCACAGAATGATGCGCACATAGCTAAACAACTGATATAAGGAAATTATATCGTTACTAACTGGAACTAATCAGAACATGTAACTTAAACTAGTAATCAAACAAGAATCGACGCGTGAAACTTATAAACAAATATGATTGATATATGGATCTATCACCATGAATCCATGTTTAGAATTTAAACACAAAAATTAAAAAGGTCACCCAGGGGGATCAAGGTATAGAATTTGTAAAAAAATAAATAAATATGAATATTATTTCATCCGCAAGTTTGATAAATATGTATTATTTATTTTCATCCATGTAGCGACACGGAATTACTCATATAGTTATACTGAATATTAATTTAACAACGGAACTCGTTGTGTCCAGCTGACATCACAGAGTATTTCCGGCTGCACGGTTCTCGTCGAATGATTATGGAGCCAGCACGCATGGTCCGCCCTTCCCGGTCCGCCAAATATCCCTCGTACGCCTCCGTATGCCCTGCGGACCAGTTCATCTAGATTTGGTCCCTTGCTGCGAGAAAACAAATACAGTTCAACGTCACCATCGACAGCAGCGTTCGGTCTATACAAAACCCAAAGTTCTACGAATCACCATCCAAAATCAGATAAAAATGTAACGACTAAAACCGTGTAGTACACGATTTATTGTTACCTTTGAATGCAATGACATACGTTACGCATGCGTGCAAATAAATTTACATCGTTATATGTTCAATCATTTCATCAGAGCAACTGTACGAGATTATTATTATAATAACCAGATTGGTACATGAATCTGTGTCCGACAAGAATAATCTCACTGAATAATATGAACTTTACCCATATTTTCGTACATGCAACGTACAAATGAATTAAATTCGTCTATTCGGGTATAGAATGGCTAACTTGAAACAGACTATAGGCTATCTGATGGTATCACGGTACCAGTTGTTTTTCCACAGACATCAATGTTTTGTAAAATAAATATACTTTCTATCCTACCTCAGCATGGATGTCACATACTGTCATAGAGAACAATGTTAGATTGACAAGGACAGAACCAGGTACTCCATTGCATTTAAGAGAGATAACTCTGCTGGAACCAGACGAGGGTAAGAGTTATCTAGTCACAACCGACACATTTTCAGTCACATGTACCACATTTTTAAAATATAATAACTAATACAAAATGTGATCTAGATATGAATTAACATAATCTCACGTG
Organism: Megalonaias nervosa; assembly: GCA_016617855.1. Lineage (NCBI taxonomy): Eukaryota > Metazoa > Mollusca > Bivalvia > Unionida > Unionidae > Megalonaias > Megalonaias nervosa. The sequence goes on along the minus strand of JAECUM010021471.1, from coordinate 1,609 downwards.
TTGCCAAGAGGTTCAATGTTTTTTAAGCCTTACAGAAAGTACAACTCCTACATAATGCACCAATCACAGCTAATTATGTTGTTTATTTCTGAATACAATGTTCATTACACCTTAAGCTCCGCCCACCTGGGGCACAGGGGTTCGTTACAAAGAAAATTAGGAGTATCCGTCCATGAATCAAGGGATGTGGGGGGGGGTCTAACCTGTAACAATTTAACACAAGGGAAGACGCGAGTCCGCACCCCTCGCTAGTTCCAACCCTGCTAGTTTATCCTAATTGCGTCTGCTAATTTCCAACTTAAGCCAGTCGTAATCAAGATTAGTTCCATTTTCAAAACAGCTCGACACACTTCATTCAGTTTGTGACGTATTGGAGAAAATGCAATAATTGTTCGCCGATTTTGACGTCTGGACAAGTCCTGGCCTAACAGTGCCTTTTGCATTCGGATAATCTTGGATTTCACCATTGACCGAAAGGTAAGATCCGAACAACCTCGAGTCCTCAGTAAATATCGTTAATGAACACTGTGATGCGTTTTAATTTTGGTGGCAAAAACAAATATTGATTTTGGTAAATTTGGTGCTGATTGCTGGTTACATTGTTCCACAGTGCATTGTTATTGTTTGAAAATTCATGTCAATACTTATTGTAATCACTTAAATTTTGTGTTTTTATTGTTGTCCGTTTATTAACTTAAAATGGATGAGAAGCAGTTGTTAGTTTCGAAAATCGCAGAGAAAGGACATAATCTACTTTTAACAGACTGTCCTGGAACTGGAAAAACATTCACACTTAGCAGGATTATTGATACACTGACCATCAGCATATTGTGACATTGACCTAAACAATAGTCGGCCCAATACTAATATTAATTATATTCCGAACATTTTCACTCATATATAAAATATTGAACATAATTTAACATTTTGATATATAGCATTATCTATGCTACTAAGCATTTTTTTTTTAACCATGGCACAATAAAATTGTCCATTTCTTTCCTTGCTATCGTCTGCTTGTATTTAGCCCTGAACTGCGGACTCGAGGTTGTTCGGATCTTACCTTTCGGTCAATGGTGAAATCCAAGACTATCCGAATTGCAAACGGCACTGTTAGGCCAGGACTTGTCCAGACGTCAAAATCGGCGAACAATTATTGCATTTTCTCCAATATGTCACAAACTGAATGAAGTGTGTCGAGCTGTTTTGAAAATGGAACTATTCTTGATTACGACTGGCTTAAGTTGGAAATTAGGAGACGCAATTAGGATAAACTAGCAGGGTTGGAACTAGCGAGGGGTGCGGACTCGTGTCTTCCCTTGTGTTATATTGTTACAGGTTAGACTCCCCATCACTTGATTCATGGACGGATACACCTAATTTTCTTTGTAACGAACCCCTGTGACCTGGGGTTGTACAGTTGGTACCGTTATACTTGATAGGATGTTGTTACATTACATTGTTCTCACAATCTGTAAAATTTAGAATAACTACTGGAACATCCAATATATCAAACAATTTTATCACATAACAGGCATAGCGAAAAGAAAAGAACGCAATTTTATATTTGACTTATCTCTACTAATGAAGATTGTTTCCGTAAAATGGA
>JAECUM010021469.1:0-45110 GCA_016617855.1 Megalonaias nervosa | reverse complement strand
GGGAGATGAGTCATCGCGATAACACATATGTACAGTTCTCGCTGCGTGCAGGTAGAATAATGTAGTGGCAGCTCGCTTTCTCCGGCAATTCGGATATTTGGTGACTACTTCTAGCTGATGGATACGGATTTACTGAGGAAGAAAAAATCTGTACTGTACTTGACTTTTACAGTCCTCGACCAAGCAAATTTATCATGTCTACAATGCGTCTATTCTGACATTATATTTGGGGGAACAAAAACGTACTATTGATAAACAAAGTACATCCCCTTGGGCTAAATGAATGGAACAAGGCCTTCGAGGTCATCTCTAAAGGACAGATTCAAAGGCACAATTTGATCAACTATTCAAGGGGACAACATGGCGACTAGTTCGAGTTTGGCAGGTAGAACGGAATACAGGCCAGAAAGCGTAAAGGGACCGATTTGCCCTGTATGTTTCGATACTTTCAAGACGCCGAGATCACTACCATGTTTGCACATATTTTGTGAAAGCTGTATTTTGTCTCTAATTTCAAGCGCAAATGGAGAAACATGGAAACCCGATCGGTTTAATTGTCCTTTGTGCAGAAGTGCGATAACAGCGCCTGTGGATATACAAAATCAATTTGAATGGGTGAAGAGCTTTCCTTTGTGTCATACTGTTCAAACATGTTTAAAAAATAATGAAGATATCCAGACAAATCTGTGTGATCCCTGTCTGTGTAAAGAAGTTCATTTAATTTCTGATGCCTTTTGCTTGAACTGCGCCGAGTATTTGTGCAAGGACTGTGCACAGTGCCACCTGATGTTCAAAGCATTTAAGGCGCACAAGCTGATAAAGACCAACGAAATTCAGAAAAATCCATCTCTGTTCTTTCAGGATTTGAACCACTTTTTCTGTCTACGCCACTCCGACAGTAAGATCGAATACTTCTGCAAAGGACACGATGTATTGTGCTGTACAAAGTGTGCGACACTGGACCACAGGAAGTGTGATGATGTCGTTGATATAATGGATGTCTGTACTGGAATAAAAGAAACTGATGAAACTAAACGGCTGCAGTCGAAACTAGACGAATTCCATCAGAAACTTGACAAGATTAAAGAGTTAGCTGATAGTAGAGATAAGACCGTCAAGAAACAGTCTGACGGCATTATCGCACAAGTAAATTCTGTAACAAAGAAAGTTGAGGATATGCTTTCAGCTTACAAGTCTTCAGTTCTAGAACAATTGCAGCGGATTGAAAAAACTGAAAGCTTGACCATATCTGAGGCGGAACGAACATGCCAGTCTCTGAAAGCAGCTATTCAAGGCTCAACTGAACTCTTGAAGACCTTCGTGACTTACGGAACAGAACAGCAGATTTTTATTATGGTCAGAAAGCTTCAGGACCAGACTGAAGACTACGAAAGAACAGTAGAGGAACAACTGTCAAAAGTTAAACCGACACCTGACTTGGGCTTAGAGGTTACTTCAGCGTCAATGTTACTTGAACGGAATGACATTGTGGAAAAGCTCCAGCATTCAAACTTAGAAATGAATGTAAATAAAGAGGAAGAAGAGAGATATGCTTTTAGTACAAAGGAGAACTTTCATGGGAAGCTTCTCTCTGAGTACAATAACTTTGAGACTGTCGCAGTCTGTCTTCCATATGACAGAAACAAGCCAAAACCGAACTATACAGGAGCGACTTTTGTGTCAGGAAACAGAGTCGTCGTGGTCGACAATACTGGTAAGCGTTCTTGTCTCTTTAACTCTAACTTAATCCAAATTGCGGAGAAAAAGTTTCCATCTCCACCCTTTGCTGTCACGTCACTCGATGGACATACAGTTGCTGTGAGTTTTCCAGAAGAAACATTGGTGCGAATCCTCTCGGTTCAAAGTTCTTTTGAACACCTTAAAATAATCAGGACACGCTGGGTGTGCTGGGGTATTTCTGCCTGGAGCGAGACAGAAATCGTTGTTTTGTGTGACATTAACCGTGAAAGAATAGGCAATAGTAGTTTCTTTAGCACCACAAAGAATTGTGATCTAACTGCGAATGATCGCAAGGCTGTCATCGTAGTGATTGACACAAATGGCCGAGAGAAGATTATTGTCGACACTATTGATAGCAGATGCCTTGGTCCTGGTATGCAGGGCACAATCACGTATGGCTCGAAGAATATAGCAGTCGATAAGACGAGATCTCGTATTATGTGCTACGTGAATATCTTGAAGAAACAGGGAAATGACTATATTTTAGCAGAGCACAGTCTCGTCACACTTTACAAGGATAAAATGGTTGGATTCATGTTAGCATGTAATAGTGAATATGGTAGCATAGGTTTAGATAAAGATGGGAATATCTACTGCTGTAGCCGTTCTTATCCTTGTGAAATCTATCGTTTTTCACCATCAGGTGACATAATTAAAAGTTTATTTTCGCAGGAATCAGGGAAAATAACTGCCATTTGCTTTTCTCCCGAAGATCCCAATATGTTTGTATTGACTGCTGACAACGAACCTCTTATTCAAGTGGGCAGACTTTGCTGACCAAAGTCCATAAAAATTGGTCCCCATTGCAGCAAAGAGCTGCCGCTATAGACACGTAAGGTGACCGTTACTCCTCTCTTTGTGATTTATAAGATCCAAAGGAAACTCGGAGATGAATTTAAAATGTTCAGCATGACGGTATTGGATTTTAATGTAATAAGTCGTCGTGAGAATTGTTTTTAACAAAGTGTGATTTATTTTCTTAAAAACATTTGAATGCCATTTTGTTTCACTGACACCATTATGATTACTGCTTCTATAAATTTTGCGAATTAAGGATCCCTTGTTCTTTTGATAATGTAACATATAATTGGATGTTTTACATCAATCATGACGCAGCAATTTTGCATTCATGTGGCATTAGAACTGAGATACCGGGAGTAGTATAGAGGGATACTATAGCGTCAATGGAAATTCCAGTCAAAAATGTCGTGGGAACGTTTGGCGTCAAGGGGAATTTAACATGGGGAATATTGGGACTGTATAGGGTTGTTCAGCCAGCTATAAATATGGTATGATGTCATTTACCCGCTAGGCATTGCGTCGTCCGCCATATTGTTTTCGGACAAACATAGATACAGCCCTCAGTAAACCTTGTTGTTTTCATGGTATTCTAAGCGATAACAATTGTTTTTACGTTTAAATAATGGTTGTAAAACACTGTTGTTATGGTATTTGACGTAGTGACTCTAGATATATAAATAAAGATTACATGAAGAGAGTTACTTTCATTCCATTCCCTAACCCAAACAAAGATCTTGACAGGTGTCGTAGAGGGATTAGAGCTTGCGGAAGGGAAAACTGTGACGTTGAAAAAGTCACAAAGGACACTTTTATTTGTACTCTTCACTTCGTTGGTGGGAATGGACCCAGCGAGCAGCATCCCGACCCTATGCCTGCGACTTTAACGCCTATACAGGTAAGTGTTGTATGCATACATGTTGGTAACACATACCAAGGCTACTGCACATACCGTTTCCAATTGGAAACGTGTAATCAATAACCTTGTCATATTGAAACTCTGCATGTGAATATGAATGTGTTATTATGACGTTTGTACTGTGATAAAATTATCCTGTAATGTGGGTATGTGTATTCTAGTGTGTATACTATTTATATCATTTGTTTAACTATGTTTAATTGGAACATTTTGACATGTACATAATTACATTTCGAATAGACCCAGATAATACAAGAAAATTGTGATACCCAACTAGGTTTCCATTTGTCCATTCATTTTTCTTACCATCAATTTTTATGACTCCACCGTAATTGCTTCATGGAATTCACAAAACATTGTAGTTATCATGATGATGTAATAACCTTGTGCAGTAGGAGTATCACATGCATGACTGGATCCCACACTGATTTATGTGTGTGTGTGTGTGTGTGTGTGTGTGTGTGTGTGTGTGTGTACTTGAGAATAAGGTTTAGTATACAAAAACTTGCCCTCAGCATGCACCACCCACCCTCTCCCATTTCTGATCCCATTCCTTCTTTTATTGATTTTTTTCTTTACAGATTCGACGTTTCTGCAACAAGAGAAAACCACCCAAAGTGATGAGACATAAATAGTTTGACTAAGAAGCAGCTGAAGTTGGATACACAGGATGTAGCACAAGCATTGCTTGATTTGGCTTGTAGCCCAGGGATGCCTCTTGCAGATGTGGACTCTCCAAGACAACTGGATACCATCCCACTTATGACGATCTCATAATAACGACAGCACATATGACAGTGTAATTGTGAGTAAAATGCCATGCACACAAGATGTTGGATGCCAGACAATGATATCCAAGGATACGCATGATCTTAGTTTAAGATTAGAGAACAAGTTGTTACAAAATGAGAACAAGCTGCTGAAATCAGAGCTTCATTTGCTACAACAAAGTGCATTAAATAGAGAAATAGAAATACCCGAAAAAATACAGCCGCATATTTGCCATACCCACTTGGACATATCAGAAGTTGAAGAGGATGATCAGAAATGTAAATTTTTATACAGGCTTGTCATGGGTCCAGTTCGTGACATTGTGGAGCTTTATAGGCCCTGCTGTCGAACATTTGAAATATTGGTATAGCAAAGGCAGCAAATCGAAAGTCACATCCGGTGTAAATTGTCGCCTGTCACCCAAAAATGCCTTACTAATGACATTGATGCGTCTTAAACTTGGGTTTGTTAATCAGGACCTATCCTATAGATTTGGTGTTAGCAAGGCTACTGTGTCAAATATTATAACAACATGGGTCCAGTTTTTGTACACCCAGTTTTTACCCTTGAAGGATTTCATTTTTGCAGAGAGATGCCGTGTGAAGGAAAAAATGCCCAGATCCTTTAAAAAATACAAGAATATAAGATGTATAATTGATTGCACATAATTTTTTGTTCAGCGATCAAGCGATTTTCAAAGACAATGAAACTTCTATTCCAGCTATAAAGCCCATTCAGCTTACAAAGTACTCATAGCTGTTGCCCCCAATGGTGCAATAATGTATGTAAGCAATGTTTTTGAAGGATCTATTTCTGACAAGGAAATTGTACTTAAATCTGGATTCTTAAAATATTTGAACCCTGGAGATGTTGTGATAGCAGATAGGGGCTTTAATATCAAGAACATTTTTTATGAGATTCAAGTGGAACTTATCATTCCTCCCTTTCTAAGGGACAGGAAGGTTTTCACTGCACAAGAGGAGGCACTAACCAAAGGTGTGGCTAAACATCGAATTCATGTGGAATGGGCAATCGAAAGAGTGAAAAGCTTTCATTTATTACACAAGACCATGCCACTGAATCTGGAACCAATAATAACTCAAAATGTTTATGTCGTTTGTTGTCTTGTAAATTTCCAGGAACCTCTTGTTAAATGATTATCTGCCAATGACCTTCCAATAATTTATTGGCAGCCATGAATGAGAAATGAAAAATCATTGTTGAAGTGGATTTTTGACAATTTAATTTTATTGGCATATAAATCACAATAGAAAATACGTTGTCAGGTTCGAAAATACACTTGTCAATTATAAAGAGCATACAACATTTTGGAACATGCAGCTTTTATGAAAACACACAATAATGATACTTTAATTGAAAACAAAAATATAGTCTTAATCACATTTCAGCCTGTTACAGGCACACACTACATGTTAATGTAAATATCATATTGTACCTCATTAAACATTTTCCCACAAATACATACATTAAATTTGTATTAATCGTCTTGTACAATAATAGATTGCTTCATTATCTTTCTCTTGCTGTCAAGATTATTCCTAATGAAATGAATTATCTGCAGTCCTGATTATTTATCACAAACTCTTTGGCATCAGCCTTTTTGGAATTCTCATTTCAAAGAATTCTGGACATAACCATTTGTGATGGAATGAAATCAGCTTTTCCGAAAGTGATCCCCAAACATCTGGTCAAATTGTACTATTATTTTTTCAAAATGTATATCAGACCATACTACAAAGTCACACCATTAAAGTCCCATTATACCAAGTTGTGTTTGAATTTGAAAGTAATATGTGTGATTTTTTCTTAACTCAATATGTCCATTGGATCTTCGGCAGACAGAAGCCACTTTGTTGCTTCTTGGTTAACTGTTCATCCAACTTCCTAATATCTTTTCCCTGAAGAATCTGTGGACATTTTATTTCAAGCAGTCCATACTTATTTTCTTCTCCAGGATCTAAAACTAATCCATCAGGACTACAAGATAGTTCTGGGTATTTTTAATTGACGCACAATCCTGTTTTCACTCCAGAAAATCCTTCAGTTTCCATTCTAGATTTAGTTAAATAATCTGTGAATGCATTTTTTTCATTCTCTATTCCATATAACATTGCACGAGACTTTAAAGCCTTCTCCTCCCACAAAATCTTAGCAGACTGGGGGTTGCTTGCTGTTGACACAGTCTTACTCACTGAGGCTGTGACTCTAACGCGCCTCTCCAAATACCATTCGGCACTTTCCTGCTCCTTTACAATTTCCTGTGGGTAAGGGCTGCTAGGTAACAAACTGTTTTGGAGAAGAGCACTCCTTTTTTCACACAGAAGTGCTTTTAATTCAGCATCTAGTTCATAATCTGCATATTGCCTATAAAGGATGGGCTGCCACATATTTTCTGATGATGACTTAGAGTTGCTTTCAATAGAATTTTACAGATCTGTGACAGCTTTCAGAGGAGTTCGCTGACTGTATACTGGTGTTGGATCATACCGTATGACATCACTGACTTTTCGTTTCTTGATATTTTCATAATTCACATCTGACACGCACTTTGGGTCCTTATATCTTTTACGTTCCTTGTTCCATTCACAGTATTTTGATGTGCATGATTGAGTATCAGTTTCATTCTTTTCAATATAGTCCAGCATTGCAAAAAGAAGCGCACAAACATGGCTACACCTGCCCGTTGAAGATGCAATGCATGTACAGGAGGCATCTCTAACAAACCCACTGTCTTTAGAAATTTGTACCATTGTATCATACATAGTACTCACTACATAAGAAGCCATGACTTTTGCTTTTAAATAATATGTACCTTTCTTCTCGCAGTCTTTCATTGACTGTACATGGCCACTTTTAAAATAATTTCTTCCTCTATCTAAAGGTTTAACTGTATGTAAGTCCTGCACATCATCATCGTTCTCATTCTCTTCATTATTTAGAGTTTGTCTCGTAAACTGCACTGATTCTATAATACGATGATGCACATGTCCTGCATTAAAATGCTGAGGAAGATCAACTGAAGGAAAAATATTCCATCCTGTGATAGGGGGAATAGAAGCTTTAGGTCTGTCTTGGTGCTGTGCCTCAGTCTCTTGAAGTTTCTTCAGTCTGAGATCATACCATTTACCATCAACTGATATAGAAATGGACTGACTGTTTCCTGCTTCTGTGCATTGTCTGACCCTGCAAAGATAGATGAATAATAATAATAATAATAATAACACCAATAATAATAATAATAATAATAATAATAGAGTACAATAAATTAACCATTTAAAATTTAATTTTCACGCCACACACTTCGGAAAAACCCTGTGATCCTAACGGACAGAAAAAATACCCCATATTTCAGAACAAACTAATTCATCGTTGAATTGCCCTTTGATACAGAAATGATACAGGCACACAAGGGCTTGGAGTGATAAAGAGACTATTAGGTCACATTTCTTTGTTCTCACAGCTGATTAAAAGATAATATTTTGCGTCTGCGAGTTAATGAATGGGGGGGATATCCTGCTTACAAGGAACATTTTTTTTTTTTTTACAAATCAATTCACCTCTTACACTTAGAGCGAAATTGTAGCGATGCTTTGGTGGTCTATTTACTTATTTTTTTTTGTTTGTTTTGGGGATGACATTATATATGCACGATGCACGTTCTACTTAACCGTTCTATTGGAAGCATCGAATGCATGCCGTATACTCCAACGCTATATTATCGGGACTCTTATATTATCGCGGCAAACGAAATTTTCCGATTAATTTTGGACACGCGTCGTCTCGTGGTTGTTTGCGTATGTAAAGCTGTAGCCAGTAAGGACGTAAATATCTTATAGCGCAATTTCCTCTAAAATGTCAACATTTTTATAAGATTACAATGAAAAAGAATGAACATCACTTTTTTTGTAAAGTGAATGCAATTACGTTGGTCATCGTATACAAAACTCCAGTCAAACTTGCTATACCTGCATTGGTTTTGATTACGAAATATATTCAGTGTATCGTCTGATGTTTGATGATTATCGGTCATATACCGATAGTGACATACATGTCATTACAAGTTTAAGGTTGCAGTTTGATTTCATGGTAGCCATTATGGACCCAAATTGACAAAACGTTGCTAATGAGCCTACTTATCCTACATAAATAGGAAAGCAATAATAGTAAAACGTCTTTTAAAATTAGTAATATTTCAGTAATAATAATAATAATATATATATATATATATATATATATATATATATATATATATATATATATATATATATATATATATATATATATTTCTCTGCCCGCATTGCACTTAATTCAGACAAAGTGATATATATTTTTTAATTTTTAATTTCTGCTGTTGTTATCATGGATTTCAACTTAACTGACATTAATGTATTCAATTTAGTCATTGGATCCATTATTTTGGTGGAAATATTCAGCCAGTGCAAGCGTGGACGTTACATCTTATCACCAAGTTGAAATTTGTGTTTATTATAATATGTGCGTGCTACCATACATAATTTAGGTAAATACCGCGATAATATAGAGTTGTTCCCCACATGGTACGGTAATCTGGGTCAGCCGGCATATGCGGTTTTACTTACATTAACAAGATTGGATTGACCGAGATTTTTTTCTTTTTTTTAATAGAAATAGATAGAGGGAAAATCAGAGAAACTTTAAAATTTTTAACAATGCAGCAATAACAGATCGGTTTTATTGTGTACCGATAACAACATTATGTACCACGATAATACAGCGTTCCAGGCTATATGCACACTGAATTTTACATACCTTTTGATCAAATCGCTTAGATTTCCACTGATGCTGAGCTCTCTGCACTGTAACCATCGTTTCAGCTGCACCACTGAGTGATTTTCTATCAAAGCATCAGGTAATTTTCCACCAGGAACACCATCTTCTGTCAGTTGAAACGTAATGGTACCGAGCCGCCATATTGTAATGTTTGTCCGAAGATGGGGCTACATTCTATTTTTAGGTATGAGGTAGTGATTCGTGACGTCACACGAGGTCCACGGCTGAACAACATTATAGCGTCCAAAACTATTGGGACTGTATAGCGACAAAAAATATTGGGTCTGTTTCGAGACAAGGGAAATGGAACAAGTGGGGTGACGTCACGGTACTGGTCATTGGCAACAATGTTGCAAGTGGCTGACCTTAATTGGGCCAAACAGCAAACAGTATGAGGCGCCGTAGCGGACAAAAGCTGGTCCACTGAGAAAGTTGCAGTTGAAATTTCGATGTCGTATGTCGAGAAATCCAATATCACGTGTTGGATCAAATTGCATTTCCTTAAATTTCCATTTTCTAGATCTAGATTTTAGATTTTATATGTGTGGTGGTTTAAAGTTCTATTTCCTATGTTGGCGTTTTACAGTGTATATTTTGAATTACACAGCGGTGGTTGAAATTTCAATATCATATGTCGAGAATCCCTAATTCACACGTTGTATGTAACTGTTTGTGATGAAAGTTCCATTTCATATGGTGAGTATTTAGATTTCATCTGTTGAATTTCACAGGCACGAGAGGCAGCCTCCTTGTTTAAAAAATGACGCGGTCCATTCACGAAGAAATTCATAGTAATTCTCGACCTGTGAATGTTAACTTTCAAACTGTAAATGCATGAAATGTAATGGCGCCTCAAAATTGAATAAACGAATGATTTATCTTAATACTCGATATTATTTTGAATTATTAGAGTGAACATTGTGTAATGTTACTTTTAACACCAACACATCATTTCACCATATAAAAATAACAATTCTGACAAGCACAATAAAATGTCCAACCACCTCTGTGTAATTCAACAGATACAATCTAAAAATTCAATACACGAATTAGAACTTTCAGCACAATCAATGTCATTCAACATGTTAAATTGAAATTCTCGACATATGACATTAAAATTTCAACAACCGCCGTGTAATTCAGAAGATACAATCTAAAAACAACATTGGACATACAAATTTCAACCACCGCTGTGTAATTCAAACGACACAATCTTAAAACTCGTCATAGAAAATATAACTTTCAACCACTACTGTTTAATTCAACATATACAATCTAAATCTCGACCTAGAAAATAGAACTTTAAGGACAAGCATTTTTGATACAACACGTGAAAATCGAATTCTGAACATATGACATTAAAATATCAACGGCAACGTTCTGATTGGACCAGCTTTTGTCCGCCACGGCGCCTCATAAAACAGCGACAGCGGAAAAAAAAAAGCGGGTGGCGGGTGGTGGGGAAGTTCAGCTAGGTCAGCGGTGAAACTATACGAATAATAATGTTTGGCGGGTAGCGGGTAAGTTCAGCGGTGAAACTATACGAATAATTAGCCTTGGCGGGGCGGGACATATAACTTGATATAACGCTTGGCTGAACGTGTAAGTCCAGCTAGTTAGCGGTGAAACTATACGAATAGATTGGAAGATTCCATAGTCAGGCTGAGAGATCCCGCCAAACTATGAGTAAAATATAAGTATATTACTGGATAGACATAGATATAGACAAACAAACAAATACACAAACAAACGAACAAATAAAGACACATATGGCAAAATCAATAATATCTCTTTACGAGACATAGGAGTGACCCTGAAAAGGGCCTTTGGTTTCTTCTTCTTTTTCTAATTTCTTCTTTTTCTCCACCAACTTCTTATTTTCTTAACTATATTCTTCTTTTTCTTCTCATCTGTCTTCTCTTCTTCTTCATTCTCCTCCTCTTTTTTCCTTTTTTTCATTCTCCTCTTCTTTTCAATTTTTTGATTCCATGCTCTCATCCTCTCTTTGTCTTCTATTTCTTCCTTTTCCTCCTTTTCCTGTTTTATCATGTCCTTTAATATCTCTTTCCCTTTCTTTAAATTGTTTATTTCCATATCCAATCTGTGCGGACTATAAGCCCTAAACTGCACCACGACAAAGGGTATCTTCCTCCTCTTGCAATTTGATCATTTTCTCCAAATGGTTGGTTGCCATTTTGTATTCAATGTTTTATGGCGCGAATGACGAACGCTGCACAATATATGTCTCAAGCACGTAGGTGAAGGAAAACATTCCCTCTTACCAACTACCCATCACCTACTAAACAATCCACAGTGATGAGAATGCTAACCTAAATTTTTATATAAAACAACACACTCATACTAAGAAAGCCCACTTTATTTACTATCAATACATAGTTGAGAAGCAATTTTTTTTATATACAAAACACACCATTACCTACAATCACCTCAGCAAAGGAGTTAGTATTTATAACTACACTACTTCACATTCACAAATATTATTTACTTTAGGGAAAAGGGTTTGTTAAGGGAAAAACAAACACAAATATACATACACACAAACGTACGCGCACGCATACAAACCAATACACACACAAACGTACGAGCACGCATACAAACACAAATACAAACACTAACAAACGTACGAGCTCGAATACAAACATAAATACACACACACCAACAAACGTACACGCACGCATAAACACACAAATACACACACCAACAAACGTACGAGCACGCATACAAACACACAAATACAAACAGCAACAAACGTACGATCTCGCATACAAGCACACAAAAACACACACCAACAAACGTACGCGCACACATAAAAACACAAAAATATACACACTAACAAACGTACCAGCACGCATACAAACACACAAATACAAACACCAACAAACGTATGAGCTCTCATACATACACACAAATACACGCACACACACCAACGAACATACGCGTACGCATAAAAACACACAGATACAAACATCAACAAACGTACGAGCTCGCATACAAACACACAAATACACACATACCAACAAACGTACGAGCACGCATAAAAACAAATACACACACACACACACACACACACACACACACACACACACACACACACACACTAATATTTTTTTTATTGAATCTCAATTATCGCACCAGTCAAGTTGTAAACTTTGGGGTATTGAAAGAAGTCTTACGGTCTGGAGAGGATCAAGATTTTAAAGTAACCACCTACCAACCTCACAAGATTGTACGTTTAGCCACACACTAAATCGTCAGTCGGCCTTTGGAAAAAGTGTATCAAATCGTGTACCAGAAGCGAGTGCGGCTTCCCAACCACTTGACTTTACCGTACGGACACGCTGGTATAAAAAATGGTTCCAAGACGATAGCCACCAACAAGAAGGATGACTTCGACACAGCAAGAATCGAGTGAGAGACCCACTGAGAACTTCAAACCATACCATTTTCCTGTCTTCTTGCCTGACTATTGTAATTGTGCCAGTCGATTGGAAACGTTTCAAAAATGGCCCACAGATAGGTAAGGATTACTTACTGCGAATGTTTAAGCTAGAACAGGATTTGTCTACTTGGAACCTGAGACTGGATTGGGATACGAAGTACAATGTTTCAGTTGTGGTCTGAGGTTGCCTATGGATCGATGTATCTATAAAGATTCAGCTATTCTGGAACATACACGATGGTCTCCTCACTGTCCTAACCTTTCTATGGCCTTTCCACTCATCATACTACGGTACAGGTATGACGGTACCTTAGAGAAAGTAGTACCCTTGTCCAGGAAGAAAAAAAGAAAGACTTTCAAAACTAAGCATAAAAAAGGAACGATGTTCAAGCTCGAGACTTCGTTACGACTAGTATAAAAAGGGACAACGTCCAAGACCGATTGTTCATTGTGACTACAATTGCCAAGCGAGAAAGATGAATATTTTTAAACAGCAAGTATCAAGCGAGAGAAAACTCGAGTGCGATGATGTGACTTGCGATTGCAGGGATGCCGTACGCTGTGACCTCGGCGATTCAGTACCACATCATAGGAACTTTGCTATGACTGCTACTACTACAATACCTACCATGGAAAGTGATGCTGTGCGTGTCAAACCTGACAGATGTGAAAGCGATGCCACACGTTATCGTACACCTTATCACTTTACTGGTTTTCATTGTCTCTGTCATCAACCATGTGAAACCATGCGGCTACCACTATATGGATGTCATCCAACCCTGAGCAAACTACTGCGGATTTCACCTTACCCTCATCGAAATGAACCTGTGAAAGAAGAATATTCGTTCCCTGTGCGTTTGCCTGAATACTGCGACTTTGAAAATCGATTCCAAACCTTCCAAAGAAAGTGGCCTAAATATCTGGGAGGACCTACCCCCCCCCCCCCCAACAATTATCCAGAGCCGGATTTATCTACTTGGGCGAAGGGGATGAAGTCAGGTGCTTCTGTTGCGGTGTGTCACTTCACGAGTGGGAACAGAGAGATTCCGCTTACCTAGAACATTCTCGATGGTCTCCACACTGTCACTACCTACCTTTAGTGGGATTACCTCAGTAATCTCTGGATGGATACTTTATAAGAGAACATTGGTGGTTTCCCTGTGGAGTTGACAGAACGCATTTACCGAGAGTTTGTCAAAATACAAGTGAAACGCAAAGAACAAATGCATCCTTCATGTGACCGATGTTGGAACCACTGGTACCTGAATGGTATAAGAGGACTAATTCGTTTCAAAGCGTTCCGTTGGTCAGACATTGATGAATCACGTGAGATCTTAAATTTGTGGATGCCACTCATTCTACTTACAAGGTGATCATAGTACACCGAATTCCAACGGACGAGTTAGAGGATTACCAACCTCTTTTACACGAACAAATTTTAGTTCAAGAGGAAACTTCTGTGCGACGTGTGGTGTGTGAGTTAGTGACTAAACATTTTTGGTGCGGTACTGAAATAAAACCGATTCTGTTCAAAAAGTACACTTATTGCCTTACACCAAAGAGGTGTAAAAACTGGCTACCATACCACGACCTTTAGCACTTGCGATACAACAGATTCCCTGGAAGGAAATCAATGACAGTATTCAGTCTGTGGAGGATTACCAACACTTATTACGAGAATTGTGTCCATTGAATTGGGGTCGACGTGTGGTGTGTGTCTTAGTGACTTGCTTTCTGGGATTTCGTTTACCAGCCGATTCCTTGTGGACTCTTTACGATCTGTACTGTGAGGTACCGCCAAAACAAAACAAAACAAAAAACAAACAAACAAAAAAACAAAAAAAAAAAAACAAAAAGCAACATGAAAGTGGTACCTTTAAATATACACGAGAGACTCATTCTGTTAAAAGCCTTGCGCTTTCATCTCGATACTTCTCGATCTCTACGGGAAGAAAAGATTCGTCAACTTTTAGGCACTGAAGATGTTTACGACGATATGTGTGTAGCTTGTGACTGACACTCTCACTGGAAAGATATACGTAACTGGAAAAGTTTGGGCTTCGAGGCTTGGACAAACGAAGTGGCTGACTATGCCCAAGATTTGTGATCATCAATACAAACGTCCAGTGAAAAAAGTAACTTTTAAACCTGTGTTAGTCACAGTGCCAGAAGAACCCGACACCGAGGAAAACCACTCCCTTCAGGACAGGACTGTCATTTACATGGACATTCCCGAAAAGTCATTCCGGGAGGACCCCTGTGTGACTGTACCAAGGGGTGTAGAGACTCTAAGAACATTACAAACGGTACCTAGGACACCACACCTTGGTCACCAAAATGTTGTACAGTGACTTGTTTATATTCCACTTTGATTGTTTTGATGTGTATTTTACCGATGTACTTAACCATTTGGCTTTTATGTATTTTTGTCTTTCGCGTTATTCCATTTTAAACATGTTTTTTGCAATAAACGTGTCCTGAAAAAAGTATAAAAATTCTTGTCTTGTCTGTCTTCGTGTCAAAAGTGACATTCCCTGCACTATGCAACCTCTGCTGTCTCTGCTCCTTCTTCCTCCACTTTCAAAGTCATCGACGAAAACTTAGATCGTGGCAGTTGGGAGGCCTTGTATCTTCGCCATCCCTTTAACATGTTAATTGCTTGACCCAGCGGTTCAGGCAAAACCGAATTTGTCAAACGTTTGATCGATCGTCCACCTCAACGTATCGTGTGGTGTTACAAAGAATGGAAATCGGCGTACAGCCTCTGCGAGAAAGTCAAGGCGATTCCATCGTGTTTGTGGAAGGCATTCCTGGCAAAGAGGACGGGATCGTGTCTGATCCCAGTCAAACACATCTGGTAATCTTCGACGACATGTTAGGAGAAGACGAAGTAGAAATTAAACTCTGGTTTACGCGCAAAGGGCATCATCGTCATGCCAGTGTCATTTACATCACCCAAAATTTGTTTCAACAAAGTAAAGCTCTTCGCACCATCAGTCTCAATGCTCATTACGTGGTCTTGTTTAAAAGCCCTAGAGATAAATCGCAAGTACAAGTGTTAGCCAAACAGCTAGGAACGCCTTGGCTGACACATGCGTACGACGATGCCACTCAAACCCCACACGCCTATTTACTCGTGGATTTAAAACACACCACCCCCGATTATTTGCGATTTCGTACCCATCTGTTTCACCACTGGTGCCAAGACGGAGAGCCTGTCGTGTTCACGTCCCCGTCGACTTAACAACAACAACAAAAGAAGTATATAAAAACCTCGGACACTTTTGATCTGTCTCACACAGCGTCAACATGACGTCTCTTCAGTCTCATCTTCCCTTCAAATTGATTCGTGCCCTTGTACGGCATCAGTCGCGAAAAAAATCCACAAATACGTGCTCGTGTCTTAGAAGTCAGTCTCAGAGAAGTCATACGATGGTTTACGGTGACAGCACGTCAATTACTGCAAGGCATCATTCACATTCCACATCAAACCAAACGCTTTTTTGTGAGAAACAAAGTAGCCTTGACACAACTGGCAGATCTCCGCATCGACACTCAAACCAAAAAGCAAATCATTTTGAAACCTGGAGGTAGCGGTTCTCAAGGAGGTGTCATCATTCGCTCCCTCTTAAAATGGGATCCCAATGCCCCCAAAGTCCTCCCCAAGAAAAAAGCCACTCCCCGACCCAAAGGTACCCAGAAGAAGAAAAAGAGTAGCGGTGTCAAGGCCAGGTCACAGCCCCATAAAAAGAAAAGTCGCCAGAAAAAGAAAAAGAGAAGCCCCCAGAAAGCAGATACTAACCGCAACAGAGGCACTTCGGCCAGGGTGAAACCTTACATTTCCAAACCACGACCTGCAACGACGGTGACAGCGTCTCCAGTAACCTCAGGTTCTTCCACTTCTCCATTGCTGGTGATGCCAGCCAAACCCAATTTGACACCCGTTCTTCCTAATTTGATGAAACAATGGAAATCCGTGTCTCCAAGAACTTCTCCTCCAGCGGTGACACCCTCCTCCTCTTTAGCTGCAGTGGCAGCTGCTCACAAAGTACCTGCCCCCAAAATCAAAGTCCAAGAGAGATCAGGCATATTACAGAGTTTACTGGATTTATCCAAGCAAGAACTGCCCCGATTTAGTCCGTTGCGAACCCCTCCACGACGCGTGATGCCTGTCATCAAGTTGATACGACGTAAAGACAATCAGTGGCGACGCATTCCAGTATAAAAAGACCTGGGAAAATGATGGGGATCAGTGTTTTTGTGCTCCTGAACGCCCAAAGATGTCCCCTCAAAGAAGTGCACACCACCATCATCGTCGTTCTCCTGTCCAAAAAGGAAAAGGAAAAAGAAAAGGTCAGTCTCCTCATCCGAAAAAACGCTTAGCCAAACTTCGACGTCTACCCCTGAAAAGACACAGTCGTCCAAAGAAAAAAGGAGCAACCAAAGGGGAGGTTTTTATGCCTATTTTGTTACCACAGCTTCTAAGAAGTATTCCTGGTGCATTACCGCCAGTCACAAATATAATAAAAAGGACGCATGTCAAACCATGGAATTCAGAGTTTTTTGCTCCTGAACCAAAAAAGATGTCCCCTAAAGGAAGTGCATACTACTCCCTTGCCAAAAAAGGAAAGAAAAGGAAAGGACTGCCTCCTCGTTTAGTCAAACATTGGACATGTTGTCCGTCCTGTCTAAAGCCCCTCCACCCATGCGAAAACGACTCATTCAAACAGCCTCCAAAGACGTCATCGATACCGTGAGCAAATGTTGTCTGAATGTCTTGAAAGGAACGATACCTTTGTCTAAACACCAGAAAGAATGCTTAGTCAAACATCGACACGTTCTTCGCCAAATGGTCCAAAAGAAAATCTTCATTCGTCAAAAGAAACAGATGTTGGTGCAACGCGGAGGATTTTTACCCCTGATATGACCTCTTGTCAAAGGAATAGTTGGGAGGAGTCCTGGGAAGTGTTTTACCCATGGGTCCAAGATAAAAAGGGTCAAGAAGATAAAAGGGACCTCTGGAGTCAAAAGATCTCAGACGTGACATTTGGAATCTGATGGAAGGCCGAAAACTGGCTTTAGTGCCTTACAAACGATGGATGGAATACCATCGTTGGCAAGAACAACGGACCCACCATTTACCTCCTAATCCTCATTTGACCGAAATGTCCCAGTTACAACACGAATTGCAATCGTTGATGGGTCTCAGCGATTTGTCAGAAGCGGAAACAGTACCGGTCAACTGTTGCAACGACTTTAACTCTTTCACCAGAAAGCTTTAGACGAAACAACTACCAACTCTGAAAGATTTTAAGGCCCTGATGAAAAGTCCATCACCAACACTCCCCCTCCCTCCCCCCAGCGGTGAAGACAGACGCAGCCCCACGGATGCGTGAGGAAAAAGAGGCACGAGAAGACTTTCAAACACCGTCAGCAGCTCTCATCCCTAGTAAGATTGTAGCGTCCTTGTTGACCCCTTCCCCTACACCCCAACGAGAAGAACTCAAAGCTTGGGTTAAAAAGATGATGTCCACTCCTCCTTCGACAGAATTCAAAAAGAAAGAAGGCAAACCAGAAGTGAAAAAAGAAAAGAAGACAAAAGCCATTCCATTACCGCCGCTACCACCACCACCACCACTACCCTCGACTTCCACTCCCGTGGCACATCGGACACGTAAAACCGTTTCCAAACCACCACCTCGCCCCATCCAGAGTAGCATCCGTGAAGAGTGGGTGACTTATTAAAAACCAAGTCCTGATGGAGAAGTCAGCATTTGCTATGATTCAGCTCATCGTGCATTTTTCAATGGAGTTCAGAAATTGTATCGTGCTGCCAAAACCCAACTGAAAAGTGTCCGTTTACCTCAAGTGCAACGATGGTTACAAGAACAAGCCACGTACATCTTACACAAACTCATTCGACGAAAAGAGTCCAGAAGTCGCATCAGTGTGGAAGGTATTGATCATCAATGGCAAGCCGATTTTGCCAATGTCTCTCATTTGGCCACCTACAATCGTGGCTAGAAATATTTGTTTTGTGTCATCGACGTCTCTTCCAAATTTGCCTGGGTCGGTCGTACCATTGACTTCCAAATCGAGCACTGAGTTAGTGCAAGCCCTCAAACTGGTGTTGAAACAAAGTGGTCGTCACCCTCTTCGAAGACAAACAGACAAAGGCACCGAATGTCTGAACCAAGCTTTCCAAAAAGAATTAAAAAAACGAGACATTCATTTTTTCACCACCGAGAATCCAGAAACCAAAGCCAGCATCATGGAACGTTTTCAATGCACCTTGAAAGAACGCATGTGGAAATATTTTACGCATCAACACACTCTCAAGTACATCGAGGTCTTTCCGCACCTGGTCCAAGCGTACAACCAATCTTACCATTGGAGCATCGGATGTGCCCCCCAAGAAGTGACTCCCGATAACGAAGTGACCGTCTTTGAGCGCCTGTTTGGCACATCCCCGACTGTGACTGTCCCCAAGAAAGGTGAAGTGTTGAAGACGGGAGACTGGGTGCGCATTAGCAAAACCAACCGCACTTTCGACAAAGGTTACTTACCCAACTGGACCACCGAATTGTTTCGTGTCACTGGACGAGTGCGTGGCCGTCATCCTGCCGTCTATAAATTGGAAGACATGAACGGGGAAGTGTTAAAAGGAACGTTTTACTTGCTCGAGTTACAACGCGTGACCAAAAATGAAGACGAATAGTACGACATCGAAAGCATTCTCGATCGAAGAACCCGTAAAGTGGGAAAACGCCGTGTCAAAGAAGTCAAAGTACGTTGGAAAGGATATCCTCCCAGTTTTGATTCTTGGATCAACGCTTCACATATCGTCGACTATAAAAAGAAGTGACCATCAACCGCTACAGCCGTGACCACTCCTTCACCCAGTTCTTCTGTGCAAGATCTACACAAACAACCCTTGCTGGTGTGGCGTGGAGAACGCGTGCCTAAAATGCAAATCGTCTTTTTCTGCCAAATCTTTGTGGTGTATTGTGTCATCAGTGCTGCTATTGCCAATGTGAGTTTTCAACAAGGAGACAAACAATTGTGGACCATTTTACTGAGCAGTTGCATCGGTTACCTTCTTCCCAATCTTTCCCTGAAATATTCTTCTAACGGGAACAACGGGAGCCTTGTGCCCAACGTCAGTCACCCTCCCAACAATCATCACCCCAACAACAACCACAATCCTCTTTTGGACACTCCTCTGACCTCCAGCGAACCTTCGGACAGCAGAACTCTGGAATTATGAATAACCAATTTTACTTAATGTTACCCAGTGACAGTTTCATGGAGGTGTTTCACCACAATATTTTATGCTGTTTCACGGCCAAATTACTTCAGGTCATTTAATTGGATCACGAAGCCCATTGGGAAGTGGCTTTGGTCGAAATGATTCACCCTACACAAATCCTAAACATCACCGAAAATCAAACGAAGTTTTGGGTCGAAGTCCGGAATATACAAGTACAAGAACACTTGGATACCAATGATCCTAAATTTTACGAATCCAACAATTCAACACAAATCTCTCCTGAACATGTATGAGATGAAAATTTCGGCAGGCTATTATTTTAATGGTCAACATTTGTTGAACACGATTGCCACTATTTTCGACGCTCAGTTTGGCAAAGCTCTGACCAAACACAACAAACCTGTCACCATCGACTACCATAAAGTAGCTCGTCGCCTATTGATGAAATTTACGGATGCCCAAACGTTGTCCATCACATTTAATCCTGAATTGTTTGAGATATTGGGTGGAGAGGAGATCACGTTTCCCCTGACATCAGCATTTTTTTTAGCAACAGCCGATTTTTAAAGTTATGTCGTTCCCCGGTAGAATTGAACCAAGGATTAAATTTGATCTTTGTGCACTCCGATGTGGTGGAGTACAATGTAGTGGGACATACCTCCGCACCGTTACTGCGAGTCATTCCTTTCAAAGTGGAAACACCTGTCACGTTCACCGCGAATATGTACATCCTCACTCTTTGCCCGTCAGTAAGTGGTATTTCGACAGTGTCAATATTGGTATAAAAGGAGATCTGGGACAAAATATTTCATTCACCAAAGGGAAAGTCATGGTGAAACTCCATTTTCGAAAACGATTCTCTAACGACATGTAAGTCATGTATCCAGTGTACCGAGGAGTCGCTCGACAGCGAGGACATGGTTTAGGAGATATGCTGAAATCTGCCTCTCGCTCCGTGGCCCCCGTTTTGAAACCGATGGTGACACGAGGATTGCAAGCCTTGAAAGATGCCGCATTGACGCCAAAGCAAAGAATTTCTCCAAAATGTCATCATCGACCAACAAAACTCCAAAGAAGCTTTCGTGAGAGCAGGCAAAAATATCTTTCTTCAAACTGGAAAGACATTTTGGGCCGACGAGAAACTCATATAAATGCCCCGGACGCTACCGAGCTAGGCATTCCTGCTTACCTGACGCCACAGCAAGGACAAGGCAGAAAGAGACGACGAAGACACCCCTTCAGAGGACTTCATACCCCCAGAGCTAAAAAGACTAAGAATAGAAGAACAGTCCGAGACTTAGACGTTTTTGATTATTAAAAAATCACAGAGAGAGGAAAAAAAATGATGCACCGAGAGTCTTGTGCATGTTCCAAGTCGGAACTGGATCTGTTTGTCATGCCACCCACTATGATGACAATGCAAGAATCCCAATGGGTAGAATTTCATCCCCTCTCCTCTTTAACGGACTCAGCTCCCATCGAATTTGATATCAAAGGACAGCCTAAAGATAACATCAATCTGAATTGCAGTTCCTTTGTACCTGAAAGTCAAAGTGATCGACACAACGACGGACGGTCCCGTTCTAAAGAACGAAGATAAAGTAGCCCCCGTCAACAATTTCATGCATTCCTTGTTCAGTAGGGCGGATTTGTACTTGAATAACAAACTAGTCAGTAGTAGCATGGATACTTACCCTTACCAAGCGTATCTGGAAAATCTCGACGTACGGAAAAGAAGCCAAGAACACCCATCTGGATGCCTGCTTGGTATGGAAACCTGACACGGCAGGCAAATTCGACATAATATCGGAAAAAGAAAATGTGGGATTTAAAGAACGGCGAGACAAAATCAAGGGTGGGAAGAGTTTAGAACTGATGGATCGTTTGCATTTGGACATGTGGTTGCAAGAGAAGTATTTGCTGAACGGTGTGGATGTTCGCCTGAGACTGAATCTCAGCAGTTCCACTTTCCATTTGATAGCTGGTGCTGTCAATTACAAAACAGTCATCCAAGAAGCCAGGCTCTATGTGCGACGTGTGGAAGTGTTACCTAAAGTGAGAAACGGCATCAGTCACCCTTTGAGCAGAACAACCGCCAAGTATCCGATACGACGCGTGGAAGTGAAAACTTTCACCATTCCCAAGGGACAGCGATTCATGATCGAAGATCATCTGTTCCAAGGACAGTTACCCAAACATTTAATCATTGGTATCGTCGAGAATTCAGTCTTCAACGGATCCCTCACTACCAATCTTTTCAACTTTCAGCACTTTGGCGTGTCCAAAATAGAAGTCAGTCGAGATGGCAAGACCTTGTGTACTAGACCTTTCGAACCTGACTTTGAAAAGAAGAATTACTTGAGATCGTACTTGTCCCTGTACGAATCTACCGGACAGTTAGTGACTAACACCAGCCACGGTATTAGGTACGACTATTATGCAGGAGGTTACGCTTTGTGGGCTTTTGATTTCACTCCAGACCAAGACAGCGACGAGGGACATTTCCACCTATAAAATCCGACCAGATTCGTGTGGAACTTCAGTTTGCAAGGCGAGACCCTGATGAAACGGTGAACGTCATCTTGTATGCCGAATTCGACAATACGATAGAAATCAACAGTTTGAGAGAAGTCATTCTAGACTATTAGAAGCTATGGAAGACTCTTATCCCTCTTTGAACGGTGGAGAATCTTTGGAAATAGAATGGGAGGATATCGTGGAAACACAACCCAAAGACAAAGACGAAGGGGACGTGGTGGTCATGTCCAGATGGCCAGAACAAGAACAACATTTAGTGTCCTATTTTGCCAAACACCTGGAGGATAAAATTACGGAACTGAGCAAGAAAGATTGCTATGGATATCAAAACAATCATCCCAGTCAAATTCAATACTATAAATGTCTGATGATGAGTCAAGAAGAAAAATTGGACGAATATCTGGAGGACGCTTGGGGTCTCAACTCGGAAAAAGCAGTGTTGCATCAGTGGTATAAAGACTTGCGTGATCATTCTTTGCCTCCATTGACTGTTCTAGAGATCCGTCGCATAGAATCTCTCTTGGCCCAGGGTACGAAGACGCAGCTAATAGACGTTTACTTGTCAGAGATTTTCAAGCAAAAAGTCAGAATTGAATTGATGACTGATCATTACCTGTGAAAAATTGAACAAAATAAAAATGGATACCTGGGAACTATATTACCATTTGAACAACAGTTCGTATACCTCTTCTTGGAATCCTGTCGTGTGCGCTAAAGATGAACTGCCTCATGCCAAGCCTGAAGACCATCAAGCTTATGTCATCAACACGGACGACAGTCATCTCCCAGGAACCCACTGGGTAGCCGTCTACTTTCCCCACGATGATTGTGTGGAGTATTTTGATTCGTATGGATTACCACCTTTGGAAGACGACATCATTGACTTTATGAGAAGAAATGCCCAGACGACACGATTCAATAATGTGAAATTACAAGGCACAGGTTCCGTGGTGTGTGGACAATATTGTGTGTATTTTCTTCATCAACGCAGTCTTGGATATCCCTTAGAACATTTAGTGACTTATTTTGATCGTGACTATTCTAGAAACGATGAAAAAGTAGATCGATGGTTTTGTGACCGTTATGGATATCTCTTATCTTTAGCTAGGAAACGTAGTGTACATGAATGGCTCAATGACTTCCATCAGAGGAAGTCTAACTTAACTTCACAACGTTGTCAACCTTGTCAAAAATAGTTTGTTTGAAAAATTGTTTTATTGTTACTGGTTGGTTGTTTGTTAGTGAAGTAAAAATTTGTTGATGTTGTATTATGTGTTGGTTGTTTGTGAGTTAAATAAAAAAATGTTGTGTTTTGATAAAATGTGTCTGTCGTTTTTTTGTTTTTTTTTTAAAAAAACTGTAACTATACATGCTCTTTGACTTCTCTCTATCCCTCACCATGAAATCAGCTATCATAGCGTTCCGACACTAAAAACCAGTAGGATGTTTTCTATCGCGTCCGCGCTTGAAACATATAAATCGTTGTAGTCTCCAAAGTGTATAGGTGTATAGGGAGTCTTGCCCCAGTGGCGCAATCGGTTAGCGCGCCGTACATATAGACAGTACTTTCCTGTGTATGCCACAGAAAGTGTATAGGGAAAAGAGCACAATCAAAACAACCAACCAAAACCAGTCTAACTAACACAGTCAAGAGAAAAATGAACAACATTTTGTAACGAACACCCACAACAACCGGAACTATCCCGCTAAATAGGTAATAAAAAACTAGACAAAAACAACACAAATAACACATCAACATAAATGATAACAACAAAACAAAACTAAAGTACAAACTAAAATATACACGGCACATCGCAAATCAATTACCGTACATTACCAATAAACCCTACCACGATATAAGCTAATATACTCAACCAATCGGCATCAACCTTATAAACACATACCAGTATACCACCGAAGACCAAACTGTTACAGAAGCCCATAGCACACCGCAATAATACAGAACAAAACTCAAAGACTAAACAACAATGGTACATAGGAAAGGAGCGCAAGACAACAACCAATCAAAACCAGCCTTACTAAAACAAATCAAGAAAATAAAGGATACCAACTTGTAACGCACGCACACAACAGCTAAAGATAACTCTCTAAAAGATAAACACAAGACGAAAATAACAACATAAGAACATAATATACCATCGAGGCAGCGAACCATAACTCTATACAAATAACATCAATCCACAAATAAACATCCACAAACTTATATACCAGAAACACTAATTCGAATTACATTAAGAACCTACGCCCGACACACTAAATCGAAAATACAGAAGGAACCATCTAACCACCCACCCACATCACCATAACCATTTTTAGCATCTTAATTACGTACGATTTTCAGCAACAGGTAAAGTATCTAAAGTATACCACTACAGGGGAATTCCAACAAAACAGGTAAGACTTTCTCAACAAACAGGTATAGTAACCAAAATATAAAATTACTTAAAATTATAAAACAAAACAGGTAAGAAAATTATTAACAGACCAAACAGGGAAACAACAACGAGGAACAACGCAAAAACAACGACATAGCAAATACAACATGGAATCGAGAATAAAGAACAAAGTTAAACTACTTAACAAAAACAGACGGGATGCGAAAAAACTCAACGAACTTTACAGGAAAATGAGAAGAAGAAAGAACACAGAAAACCAGGAAACAAACATTCCCAGCAACATCAATGAGAGACACCCGGAACTACCCATACTCTACAAAATAGGGACATACCACACCACAACATCACAAGGGCAAATCACCAAAACAAACCTAACCGGCTCTGCGGAAGGTTACATCAAACAAAAAACACCAACGACAAAGAAACCAATCACCAACATAGAAGAGGCACTAACAGAAATCACAGAGACAAAACGACGGAAACCAATACAAATCAAAATACAACAAGGGACAGCAACAAATAGACAACTATGCGCGGAAGAAAGCCAAACAACCAAAACAACAACAACAACAACAGCAGCAACACAGGCAACAGCACAAGAGGGCACCAGAACAGAAACACAAACAACAACAACAACAGAAAGAGAAGGAAATCAACCAATAGCAACAACAACAACTCAGACAAAACCACAAGAGGACAAGAAAAAAGAAACGCCAACAATGACAAAAATAATAGGAAGCCGTGAACAAAAGCAACACCACCAACATAGGATACAGAAAGTTACACGCAACGAGACAGCCAAACCAGATAAAGCAACAACAACAACAATCATCAGGACAACACCAATCACAAAGGAGCACCATAACCAACAAATCCAGCCAAACGACCCAATAATGATACCACATACCATACTACAACAACAGAATACGAAGAATACACAATCTCACCCAAGGGAAAACACCCAGTCAAAGGACCACAAAAATTAAAGAGGACAAACGCAGCGAACCAACAGACACCAAAAAACCGAAATGAAACCGAAGCTGCAATAAACAAGCTACAAATTACGGAAGAAAACCGAAAAACAACAACAACTATGACCCCAAGGACAACAACACAAGAGGGAAAAAAGAGGCAAAACAACAACAAAGAAGAGGGTACATATACACCAGCAAAGAAGAAACAAAAAATTACACCATCATCACCAACAACATCAACAATGATAACAACAACCGAAGAAACTAGTAAGGAACATAAAAACAACATTAGAAAACGAAACATACCAGTCCCACGAACCAAGGAAGGAAAACCCGCTGACACCAACGACAAATGCAAAAAAGACAACAACAACACAAGGAAAAATAATAACACAACTAATGGAAAAGCAACAAATACAGGAAAAGATAAGGGAAATGTCAAGTACATAACACAGGCCAACAATAACAATGAAAACATAATAGGAAAATACATTATACGCAGCAGCCAAACAGCGGGACCCTCAAAACACATCACGCCACCAGAAATGGCAGAGATAATGAAAGCCCTTCTCGATAGGCAGGAACCAACACAAAAAACCAACAAGACGAAACAAAGTGGCCGTATAACAATAAATTGTACACAGCCCTACTTACAACGCCAGGATTAGAAGACCACGCTTTAACACCAAAAGGAAAACATCCACTCAAAGGACCACCCAAAATCAAGAAAACAAGAGCGATTAACACACAGACACAAGCCAATCAAAACGAACAAAAAACCAAGAAAAACAACATAAGACACACGGCAATATCAACAGACAGAAATACACAATTAACCAACGTAGAAAGCACAATAATGACAGGAGAAACCATAATCAGAGGGACACCAAACAATAACAAGGTAATTATAACAAGGACAACACCACCAACAATAAGCAAGAGCAAACAGGCAACACCAAACGTAACCACAGCTAAAGCAAAACCAAAGATAGTACGAAATTCAACAAGTGGCAACAACAACGAGGAAAGGAAAATAAATGGCAACAAAAAAGAGAAAAGAGAAATAATGCACCATATAGGGAAAAAACAAAAAACCACATACAACGACAACAAAAGGGACATAGAAAACAACAACAAAACCATACACAACCAAGACGACCGAACCAAGACAAACATTGAGGACAGGGAACCAACAACACCCACAACACAATCAACCCTAACAAAGAAAGGAACCAAAAGGAAACTAACAGAGAACACCCCAACCAAAGAAACAACACCTAAACAAAACCAAAAAAGAAAAACCAACAATAACCGTATTAACAGCAACAACAACAATAACAGAAAAAGAAAATACATTATACACAACAACCAAGAAGCTGGACCCTCCACCTCTATGGCTCAAAGAACAACGACAGAAGTAATCAACTCCTTACCAGCAAAAGAAAACAAAGACATAAACAAAGTACACAGGTACCACTCTACCTTCTTAACTATATATATCAGTAGCCAAGGTGATAGATTCCTGAACATAGCTACAACCTCACTAGCGACAACACTTAAACAACACCACAAAGATGAATTCAGAATAAGAAGACCAAGAAGCCAATACATCATCATATGGTGCTCCTCAAAAAACCAGGTCGCCACATACCTAAAAATAACCCAAATTACAGGTTACAAAGTTACAGTACAACCGCATCGAAGATGCTCCGCAACAGAAAACCAACATAATCAACAACAAAACTACAGCGACAATACACAAACACAAAATGAGGATACACGCAAGAATCAACCCAACAAGCCAAAAAGAAAAATTGACACCAAACGAAACCCAAACCTAATTATATGGCAATGGAATTGCCGAGGACTCCATGCAAACCACGCAGAATTAGAAGGAACACTCAACAACATCAACTATAAACCGGACATAATCTGCCTACAGGAAACAATGCTACCAACAACCTGTACAAAACCGCCAAAGATCAAAGAATATGATACCAATTACCTCAAACACAGACCACAGGGAACACGAGGAGGAGGACTAGCAATATATGTTCACAACTCGATACCGGAAACTGCCGAACTAAACATTCAAATCAACTCAGAAATTAATCACATGGAATACCAAGGCATCAAAATCCAAATAGGAACAAAATCCATCAACATCTATAACATATATGGACCCCCCCCCCCCCGTCACAAAACTAACCCCACACACAACCTCCAACAAATACTCAAACAAAGAAACAACAACAGTATCAAATGTGGAGACTTCAACGCACACAACACGGAATGGGGAGGACACTACACAGATACTAGGGGAAAAAGAATAGAAAAATTCGTTAAAGACAACCAACTCAACACACTAAACACTGGCACTCCCACAAGAATTAATCCAATAACCGGAAACCTCACAGCTTTAGACCTTACAATTACAACGCCATCTATCGCACAAATCTCAGAATGGGAGGTACTTCAAGAAAATACCATGGGCAGCGACCACTTGCCACTACAAACAACCATCCATCTTCAGCGCCCAAAAGAACAACAATCAAATCCGCAAAAAATGGATAACAGAGAAAGCGGACTGGGAACAATTCCGGGCCATCTTAAGCAACATACGACCGGAAGACGTAAACAATACAGACACCAACATCTACTACAAGAACATCACGGACGCCATCAACGCAGCGGCACAGGAAACAATCCCGAAATCAAGTGGAAAAACATGCACACGACATACTCCCTGGTGGAACGACGAATGCAAAGAGGCAATACAGGCTAAAAAGAAAGCACTAAACCGATTCCTACACACTAAGACTTCAACTGACCTAACCACATACAAACTAACGTAAAAACAATTATCAAAGAAGCCAAACAAAGATCTTGGAGGGAATACTGTTCTACACTCTCCCGTAGCACCAAATCTAAAGAAGTCTGGGCTAAAATCAAGGCCATCAGAGGGAACGCACCAAAATCAACACCAAAGATAATGGGGGCCCAAACTAACCAGGAACGCGTGGACCTACTAGGACAACACTTTGCATACTCCAGCAGCAACCAAAACCACACCCAGACCTTCATGACACAGAGACAAATAATAGAGGACAAATACCCCCACATATTCACCGACCAATGCCCAGAAGACAGCAGCAACAACTCCCCCCTCAATGACTACTTCACTCTCTATAAATGGACAAAAGCTCTACAAAATAAGAAACCAACAGCACCAGGAGAAGACAATCTAGGATATATCATTTACAAGCAACTACCACCAAACATGCAACAAATAACAATCGACTTAATAAACAACATCTGGAAAACCGGAGACATGCCAACAGCATGGAAGCAAGCAATAGTCATCCCAATACCAAAGCAAGGAAAAGATCCAAAAGTAGTAACATCATACAGACTAATATCCCTGACCAACTCAATATGCAAAATCATGGAAACGATGATAACTGACAGGATTAAACACCACATAGAGACATCAAACCTATTATCAGAAAATCAAAGTGGCTTCCGAAACAAACGATCCACAATTGATCAACTAATCAGACTCGAAGCAGACATAAAATTGGCCTTTAATCCACCGAAAAAATCCAACAGGCACCTCATAGCAATCTTCATCGACCTAGAAAAGGCCTTTGACTTAGTATGGACCAAAGGGCTAATTTCAAAACTCAATCAATACGGAATCAACAGGAGGATGCACAAATGGATCTCAAACTTCGTAACAGAGCGGAGGATTAAAACACGAGTAGGCGACAAAACATCCAACACATATACCCTTGAAAACGGAACACCGCAAGGAAGCGTAATCAGCCCTACACTCTTTAATATTATGATCAACAATCTCACCAATCACCTGGACAACTCAATTGCACTGTCGCAATTCGCCGACGACGGCGGATTCTGGAAAGCTGGCAACCCAAACAACCAAAACAACATCAATCAACTACAGAAAAATCTTGATTCAATCACGAAATGGGCGACCAATTGGGGGTTCAAAATATCCAACGACAAAACAGTAGGAATGATATTCACACCACCAAATAAACACAGGCCAAAATACCCCACCCTCTATCTACAAGGAGAACCAATTAAATTTGTCAAACACACCAACTTCTTGGGAATGACACTAGATGAACAGCTCACATGGAAACCTCACATCACAAACCTAATCAAAAAATGTAAACAAGACCTGAATCTCATCAAACATCTCAAAGGAACATATTGAGGAGCAGACCAACAAACACTACTTCTACTATACAAAGCACTCATCAGATCCAAACTAGAGTACGGATGCCAAATATACGACTCGGCAAACAAACACCTCCTACAAAAACTAGACAGCATCCAATACAAAGCGCTCAGGATATGCACTGGAACACTGCCAAACACATCCAACGAAGAACTACAAACACTCACCGGAGACCCACCGCTACAACTTAGAAGAGAAGAACATATCGTACGATATGCTATCCGAAACTCAATCCACCCGGCCAATAACCCAACCAGAACAGCCTTCAGGAAATGCGAAACGCAATTCAACACAAAACTTGTACCCAATCCCCCTGCCTGCAAGAAGGCCCATCTGCTGATAAACGACATGCGTCCGATCGAACTACAAGCAGAACAACGAAGAATATACACATCATGAAGAAACAATGAACCAACAATAAATCTCTCAATTAAAACAATAGGACACAAAAAAACACAACCCCTGGAAACTCCTGGCGGCAATAAACCAAATACTAGACGAACAATACGAACTATACACCAAAATCCACACCCATGGATCAAAAACTCAGGAACTCAACAGGACGGCAGCAGCGGTTATAGTACCAGCATACCACCACAAAATAGAAGCCAGGCTACCAGACGGGTGCTCCATATACACAGCAGAACTCTGGGCAATTAAGCAAGCTTTGATATGGATAAAGAGCCAACACAACCAAAAATACGTCATCATAACAGACTCACTAAGTGCACTACAATCAATAGGATCAGGAACAACCAGAACCAGAAACAACATGCTTGAAGAAGAACTGTACACACTACGAGAACTGGAGTCCAACAACACCAAAATGGATTTCCTATGGGTGCCCTCCCACATCAACCTCTCGGGCAACGATAAAGCTGACCTCGCAGCAAAACAGATCTTACAAAATGAAGATATACAACACATACCCTACAGCGTCCAAGAACTCTACAGCCAAGTAAGACAACATATCAACGCAAAATGGCAAGCCCAATGGGACAACTCTAGTAAAGGGAGACACCTGTACCAAATCCAAAAAGAAACAACCAGGAAGAACATAATATCCAAAACGCTAACAAACGAGGAACAACGCGCAATCAACAGACTCATGACAGGGAAAACACTCTTGCAATCCAGCTATGGGAAATACATAATAGAACGACAACACGACAACCCGAAATGCCCTCACTGCCCAGAACAAGAAACGCTCAATCACATATTCAACGAATGCAGCAAATACCAAACCCAGAGAAACAAATTCAAAGAATATCAAGAACGCATAGGAGCTCCATCAACATTTCCAGACATATTAAACCAATGAAAGAACAAGAACCCCAATCTAACATTCAACAATGTAATCCTATTCCTGAAGGCCATAGATAAACTCCAATACATATAATGCAAATAAAACAACAACGACACGCCAAGAAACCATCAAAATACCCAACCAAAATATCAAAAGGACTATGGCCAAAGGCCAGCCGAACGGCAAGTCCTAACAAGAAGGCGAAAACACAAATAGTGGCCCCAACGACAGAACCACAAAAAGAACAACAGGACAACCAGACAACCAACAAGGAATACAAAACAGACGAAAGAAGGAGTATGAATCTACAACCACCAGAAACAGGACAAGCTCGAATCGATACGAAACTCCTACACAAACACAAATAGTCTACACTAAACAACAGAACAACCTAAGTAAATTAAACCATCCCTACACTAAATAAAAGCTGAAATATGAATCAATAACAGGACCAAACTGATCGAAAATAATATAAACACACCACACATAATCATAAACTCCACTAACCCGCCTGCATGCAAAAACCCAATAACCAAGTAACCTAATGCATGAGACTACCCGCCACCCACTTCCTAATCCACCAGCACGACGTAAAATCACCCCCTAACCAACTAAACCACAATTTAGGTATCAAGCTTCCCACCTGCATAAGACAACCAACCCTGCCCTAACCGATGACAAACTACAACAACACCCTCCCCGCATGACCAACCAACAAGCATGACACTAATTTCTAATAACAACACAACCGACGGACAGACACCAAACCGAAGCTGGGGAGGCCAGAAACCAAAGAGACACATCCGAAACACCGGACACTCCAACAAAACAACGAAAGAAACACAGAAAGCAAAGATCATAGAGAAAGAAGGAGGTGACAAAGAAACCCAAACCAAAGAAACAACACACAAGGAAAGGGGAAGAAAAGAAGACTGAACAAACAACCACACACCCTTTCTCCCACCGGGCAGCCGGACCAAGGAAGCTGGGGCCATAAAACAGGTGCTAGGGAAAACATACTAGCGCACACCTGGGAGGGATCCTACGGTCATCAAGCCAGTGATGACTAAAGATTTCCTGCCATGGCCCAAGCACCAAGGTACCAGGCGGGGTGAAGGAGTGTGAGGAAGGCAAAAACAAATGAAGTAAAGAGATGGGAAACCTCTAACCACCACAATAACAACAAGAAAACCTCAAAGCAAGGAACAGTCCAGGAAGCTCTACCTGCTACTCCACAAACCCCTTTCCTCCAAAGATAGACCAAACACAACCCAGACAAACATACGAATAGTGAAGGGGATGGGAAGCTCTGCCCACCTCAACACAATGCAACCCGGACAAACATACGAATAGTGAAGGGGTGGGAAGCTCTACTCACCTCAACACAAACTAAAGGCAAGGAGCAGTCCAGGCAGCTCTACCTGCTGCTCCATAAGACCCGTACCCAAACAAAACAAAATCAACTCCCCTGACCAACATACAAGTGGTGAACTGGATGGGGAGCTCTATCCACCACAACACAACTTGTAAGAAAACCTCAAAGCAAGGAGCAGTCCAGGTAGCCCCACCTGCTGCTCCACAAACCCCATACCCGACAAGCAAACCAAAAGCGCACCGGACAAGCATAATCAACCAGGTCGAGTTACAATTACTCCTCGTAAGAAGGAGATATTGTAGTCCCCCACTCGACCTGGCCAATTAGTGAAGTTCGCAGGGAAGCTCTACCCGCAACTTCACAAATCAAAGGAAAGGCAGTCCAGAAAGCTCAACCTGCTGCTACTAAGCCCAACCCGACAATCCATGCACAACCAGAGATCTTCAAATTGGCAGATGAAGATCAAAACAAATAAACCTGATCCTTTAGGCTCCACCGTCTAAAACAAACAACTAAAGAATAAACGCGTATAAAACAAAGGGGACGGCTCACGCCCCAAACGATTGGAAATACTTTTCGGCAAACGCACAAGTACGTTAAGTACACTAAATTCCAAATTTTCAAATATTCAACATCCACAACCCCAAAAAAACAAGAACAATTACACAGGTGACCTACACAACATTGGTACAGGGCTGTCCAGTAGTAAAACTGGACGAAATTTGACCGAAACGACCGGCCTAGGCGTTGGGCCGGGGCGCTGGTCCACGGGTTTGGGGGTGTCCTGGGTGTTGCCCTCTGGGTCGTGCCGTGGAGTTTTTGCGCCGCCGCCTTCCGTGTTCCCTGCCGCCTTGCCTCGTCACCAGACATAATGATGGAACCATGCTCACACAGCTGTATAGCCCAGCCAGGGGAAAGAGCCCAGTCAGGGGCCAAAGGCCCAGCCCGGGGCTGTAATCAGTCGCAAAGCACTTGTGCAAGGGCGACTATAATCCTTCAGTCAGTCAGTCTGACCATCCATGGATTCCTCGTTCACCTATGAAGATGCCTTCAAGACTAGCCAAGCTGAATGAAGCCTATGTGAATTTACATCGTGTCAGGCAAAATCTGATACCGAAGCCTGATGAGATAGAGAATTTCAGGATGTTAAAAGTGTTTGAAGACCTGATAGAAGAGATCTTCAGAGATGAAATCAAGAAGGAGCAAGAAGAATGGACGGAGAAATATAGACTTCAGAAGCAGTGAGAGCAATAATAGCAGCAGCAACAGCAACAGCAGCAGGAGACATACAGAGGCTTTGTCGACTACCGAGTGGACACGAAAGAGTTCTCCTTCTCTTTCCGCAGAAGCAGACCCTATCCCGTGTGAAAGCCTGCCGCCAGACGTGGACGCAATCTTAGACGATAAAAGATTGCCATAATCCCCGTCAACAGAACAGCCTATTTCAGAGCTACCCACAACCCTCTAGAAAAGAGATACTAATCAAATTGCCAAACTATTTGTCTGTCTCTGTGTTTGTGTGTACGTTAAAAAATAGAAGTGTGTCTATAAGCACTTCGTTTCTTAATTATATGTGAAAAAGATAGAAGCATGCCTATAAGTACTTCGTTTCCCTGTCTTGTCAGATAATGTGTATGTGTTTGTAGGTGAAAAAAAGTCAACGTGAATGTTTCTTTTAGGTCCACGCGTTCCATGTGATTGATGGTGGAGTAGGTATTGTTAATTTTTTGTGTAAGGGGATGTTGTTTTGTATAAAAATTTATTTTATGTTAGCCCTCTCATTACCAAAAATTGGTTGGGTAGGTAATATGGGAAGTTGGTAAGAGGGGATGTTTTCCTTCACGTCCGTGCTTGAGACATATAACGTAAAGCGTTCGTCATTTGCGCCATTCAACACTGAATATTCCAAAATGGCTTCAAGCATACTGAGAAAATTATGAAGTTGCAAGAGGTATTGGATAGCTTAGGCATGGTGGAAGAATTTATGATAAGCATGGAGTATGTGCCTGTAGTCCACACCGACTGAAGATGGAAATAAATAATTTGAAGAAAGGGAGAGAGATATTAAGGGAGATGATAAAAAAAATAAAAGGAGGAGAAAGAAGATGAAGAAGATAGAATCCAAATGAGAGCTTGGAACGAAAAGATAGAAAAGGAAGAGGAAAATGAGAAAAGGAAGAAAGAGGAGGAGGAGAAGAAGGAGGAGGATGGAAAGAAAAAGAAGAAGACAACGGCAATGACAAAACTGAGAAGATGGTGGAGAAGTAGAAGGGAGGAGAGAAAATAGAAGAAAAAGAAGAAACACAAAGGCCCTTTCAGGGCCACTCCTGTGTCTAGAAAAGATTTGCTCTCTTTGCCAAATGTGTATCTTTGCTTATATGTTTGTTTGTTTGTTTGTTTGTGTGCTTGTTTGTGTATTTGTTTGTTTGTTTATGTCTATCCAGTAATATACTTATATTTTATTCATAGTTTGGCGAGATCTCTCAGCCTGACTATGGAATCTTCCAATCTATTCGTATAGTTTCACCGCTGAACTAGCTGGACTTAAAAGTTCAGCCAAGCGTTATATCAAGTTATATGTCCCGCTCCGCCAAGCGTATTATTCGTATACTTTGACCGCTGAACTAGTTGAACTTACCAGCCACCCGCCAAGCGTTATTATTCGTATAGTTTCACCTCTGAACTAGCTGAATGTACCCGCCACCCGCCACCCACTACGCGCATTTTGTCCCCGCTGTCATCGTTTGCTGTTTGGCCCGATTGAGGTCAG
Source organism: Megalonaias nervosa (assembly GCA_016617855.1). Lineage (NCBI taxonomy): Eukaryota > Metazoa > Mollusca > Bivalvia > Unionida > Unionidae > Megalonaias > Megalonaias nervosa. Next base: position 9,678 of record JAECUM010021469.1, on the reverse strand, counting down.
CCACTTGCAACATTGTTGCCAATGTCCAGTACCGTAACGTCACCCCACCTGTTCCATTTCCCTTGTCACTAACAGAGGGGCTCATATCGTTGCTTACAATTTACCTGTCATACACGTACTATATAATAACTACAAGGGCGGACACTTCTCTCCTTTCTCGCGCGACCTATTTAATAATAAACGCCGATATTTCAAGCTACATTTCGCGTAGCGTAATAAATTTGGTACCGATGTTTAGCTCAGGCATTCGACTTTGTATGCGTATCCGCCGTTTGGCTTACTATCATACCTTTAAGGAATGCCAGACCATTTTCCCACGCTACTGATCGACATGGCCATGGTCGCGCTTGCTTAATATGCAAGTGAAATCCCGCTGAATGGAATACTGTCCTCTCATTGGTTAAAAGAAAATGACGTCCTGCATTTGTTTATAACTTAATTTCACTTGGCCAATGAGAAGGGAGTATTCCATTCAGCGCGTTGTTTCTGAATATACCGTGATATACACCATGGTATACTGTAACTATTTTAGGGACCAACAATTTAATGCTCTGGAGCAGAGTCTTCTTTAAATAGAAAATTCCGTCAGTCAGTAGCTGTAAAAATGTTTTGCCCTGGTTTATAGCAAAATAACACAATACTGAATTTTATATTATTAGAAATAAAATTAATTATCTTGACATAAAAGAAGATAAATTAGCTCATAAGAAAATCGCAGCCCCCTCCCCCCAAGAAAATTAATGGACAGTACCTTATCATCGATGAATGCGCTGTCTCTTGTAATTGATGTACAAGTTGTCATCCAAAAGCTAAACTGGGATGACTAAGCTTGCATCCTGTAACAGACATTGTGCTGACATTAGAGAGTTTGATGATCAAAATAGGAAGCGTTCATACAGAAGCCTACAATTTAATAAATATATTATTGATCTAATAAGCAAGGAAACTTTTGAATGGGATGCCAACACCCGGGCTAGATATTTATCAGAGAAGGTATGTAAACATGAAGAGCAGTGACTCAAAAGAAGAATAGTTAGTAGACTTGAGGAATTACGTAAACTTCAAACAGAAAACAAGTGCTCTCCTGAAAATCTTAGGATGATTTGCAGTCTTGCAATGGAATACATGTATTTACCACATTCACATGCGCTTGTAAATAACTAAAAGTAACAGTTTTCCAAAAAAGTTTTCCAAACATTTGAATTTGGCCCGAACATCTTTTACAGCATCCCATTTGGTCACCACGATGGCATATTTAAAATGACTTAAACATGTGATTCAAGGATCATAAATACAATTATATTGGTAATGTTCAAAATTAATTTTTGACAAAATACTACTGTTTGGGAAAACACAGGTTATACATTTTTATATTATTTTGTCATGTAAAATGAAAACATGCTCTTAATATCACTAAATTTGTAACAAGATTAAGAATTTCCGTGCATTTCTTACTGACAAACTATGGAAATACCAGTAAAGTGAAAAAGTACCGTTCCAACGGAAAAAATACCGTATACTGATAATACCGCTTACCTCTATCATGCATTATTCTTATTCATCATTGTTTTTTTCTGCTTGTCTTTCATTATATTGTCAGTAGTGAAATTACTACTTAAACATCGACCACAACGAAGTGATTGTTTTTCGGAACAAAAATATATTCCAACATTAAAACAGAATGATGTTAGATATGTTTTGTGGAAACAATGCTGTTATTGTAGTTGAAAGTGCACATGATCGCTAATAGGAAAATGTAAATAAAAAGGTTAGAGGACTCATCCACATACAAATTGTTTGGTATAAAAGAGTAATGTTCACTTTAAAATTTTTTTGTTTTAATAAATTGTGGTGCGAGTCAGAGGTAAGTCAATAGATGTAATGATTCAAAAGATTTATTTAGTTTTAATATTTGTGAAAAATGTAAATTCCCATGCTGCCAAGAAAAAAACATTCGCATGTAGTGCGAAAAGGACTTGATTTATTTTTAGACATAGAAGTAAGAATTAAATATTTGAATTGAGATTCGAATGAGAAAGGTTGATCGATCTTACTAATGTGATAATAAGGCGCGAGTTTGTTTCCTTTTCTATATAAATGCGGGAAATTATTCATTTTAAAAGCGGGTTTATGTATCACTACACTAATCAAGTCAATTAACTGCTATTACATCGTATTGTATTCCCTAAGAAATTACCATTGAAGAATGTTGTTTGTATTCTATAGAAAACATCACTAAGGGAAACTCTACAGATATTACCGACTTCTGAGAGAGTGACATCTGTAAGATGAAGTTGTCTGCATTTGAAACATGCACAATGGAGAGAATGTTGGTATATCTCTATGCTACTTTTACGCACTGTGACCGAAACTTTCTTTATATATTGTAAATGTGGAAATTGTACATAATCTAAGAACACAGCTAACCATAATAATTTCTCCCAAGGGCTCGAAAATTCAGTCTGAATTAGTCTAAAGTATATCTTTAGCGGTAATTAAAATAGGGAAAACGAATTTTTCTAGAGCAGGCAATGCCAGATTCTAACAGTGCAATAAATGAATTACAAAATATACGTTTTTACAAAGTAAAATAACTTTCCGGCTCGTTTCTTTTTCTCACAATTTACCTTTGAAGTCCGGGCAGGAGAAATGACCAAGCGGAGCTTGTGTTATTAATACTTGCAGATCCGAAGTAAGGTCAAGTTGCATACTCTATAGCCCAAAGTTACACCCATCAATCATACGCCAAAATAAAGGGAACTAAAAGGTCTTTCAACAATACCTAAGATTTATAAGCTCTTTATACAGCCAGGATAACCAGTGTGGAAAACGTGGAAAATTCCTTTTTCTTTAAATATCTAACCTTATGCAATATACGTAACTGTAGTGCGCCACCTAAAACCTTAATAGAAAATAAAGTGCTTATCGAGTTCAGCGTTTTGACATTGTTGTTGTTGTTGTTGTTATAGGGTTTAACGCCATTTTTCAGCACAAGATAGGCTATACATGGCGGCCAGTATTAATGGTGGAGGAAGAACCCTGGAAAACCCCGGAAGAACCACCGACCCACGAGAAGCTACTGGCAGGCTTTCTCACGTACCCACGTTAGCCGAGCCTGGACTCGAACCCACGCAGACAGAGGTGAGATGGCAGTGATCCGTAACGATCAGCGCTTTAGACCACTCGGCCACTCGGGGCCCCTTTTGACATTTGTGCAGGATGACAAAGCAGACGTGTGATTCGGCTGCCTGAGGAAAGGTCACTTGCGCTTGAAAATTCCAGTCATTTCATTTAAAAGAAACTATTTTTAGAAAACTCAGCATAACCAACGCTGATAGTTTTACATGTTATGTCCGAGTTAGTGTCTAGCACAAATAACATAGACTTAGTGGATCTTAACTTATAACTAATTGCACTGAGTTTCATCGACAGTGAAATAAAAACAAAGTGTACAATTAACTTAGTGTATTTATGCATTGAACAGCATAAAGAGGAAAATCCATGGCACACTTTCTAATTAAACAACTTTATGCATGTAATTAAATTATTTAAATAAATTAGTAATACCGAACTGAAAAATATATCACATAGCCTTACAAGGCGGGAAGCATCAAATTCAAACAAGATTTATTTCTTACAAATACACCCACTATACACATTAATTTGTCGATGGTTGCATAGCTCAGAATGTATCTGAAAACGTTATGCAAATGCATTTAAAAATAGATTGAGTACTTGTTAAACGAATGCATTTTTCTTCACCATTTGGATACTTGCACAGAGGGAATAGGACATATTGGAGTGGTTTGGTTCTTCTTAATTGATGTAGCCATGGTATTTTGTGTGCACAAGAACCATAACTGGAGTAATTCTTGGCCATCGCGAGAGCTCATCGCGAAATGTATTTCATTTTTTGCTGCTTTTAGCTAAGCTTTTGCATTTAGCTCGTGACCAAACGAAGTTTTGTCATGTTATATAGCTCGTGACCATACGAAGTTTTGTCATGTTATATAGCTCGTGACCATACGAAGTTTTGTCATGTTATATAGCTCGTGACCATACGAAGTTTTGTCATTTTATATAGCTCGTGACCATACGAAGTTTTGTCATGTTATATAGCTCGTGACCATACGAAGTTTTGTCATGTTATATAGCTCGTGACCATACGAAGTTTTGTCATGTTATATAGCTCGTGACCATACGAAGTTTTGTCATGTTATATGCATAATATCCTGTTTAGAATCATGAAACTAGGTGAGTTATGCATCTTGATAATTTCTTCATTCTAAAGAGGTATCTATTACCCATGGATTATGCTCAGTAAAATTGATTTATTGGCTGCTATTTATGTTCCATTCGTGAATCTTCTTAATTGGATGCATCTGTTACTATCACACCCTTAAATCCAAAAAGGTCACCTTGACGAACATGTTATGCTTTACTGACATGGTTTCGGTACTTGTGTTTCTGATTAAATTGATTCATCCATGCTAGACCTATATACATCCTTGAATAACCAGAAGTCCCTTTCTGACCAATACAGTTGGATGTAAGAATAAATAAGTTTACTAATTACTTTACGTTGTATATTTTGATATGTTAACGTCGGCAAGTTAGCTTGAATGAGTATAGGATTTCGATGAGTGGAGTGGATGCTGCACATTTTTTATGTGAGGCGTCATCTATAGTGGCTGATCAATGTAATTATTGATGCATGAGCTATGTTTTATACTGCTGAATGTTACCCAAAGGTTGCTCAAAGTATATGACTTTCACCCAGTAGAAACCGGCTCTTAGGATGGACAATAAAAATAGCTTGGCCGATTTTAAGAACAATGAATGTTTTAAATACAAACAACAACCTTACTTTTTTGTTGCTTATTAACTCCTTATAGTAGGACGACCACTGCAGTGATGCCATAATGAAGAATGGTCCTTTTTATCGTTTTATGTCTTTAATACCCAGTTATGTTAGAGAGGTAGGTAATTGGATGGGTGGGTGGGTATGTAGGTACGTAAGTATGCGGTTTCTTAAAATGTCGGCGTAATTCTGGCCATATAGTACCAATTAAAAGTTCAGATTTTAAATTTGAATTCAAAGTTCTCTGTGTGTGTGTGTGTGTGTGTGTGTGTGTGTGTGATATTTAGATTTTTAACGTAGCTTTAACAATTTTTCAGTCCTATCGCTACGATGTCTGCAGTGTGACAGTTTAAAGTGATGTCTAGCACTGGGGCATCATGACGTAGACATGTGGCATGATGTCCCACCCAGTCATATTATCCTGACACCAGGCCGACCAGTCCTAACACTAACCTCTTAATGCTGAGCGCCAAGCGAGGCAGCTGTTAGTACCATTTTTTAAAGTCTTTGGTATAACTCGGTCGGGGTTCGAGCCCTCGACCTCCCGCATCCGAGGCGGACGCTCTAACCACTAGGCCACCGGAGCGGTAATTCGAAGTTCTAATGTAAAGATATAAGACTGCAGAAAAGTTTAGTTCCAAAATAGGGCTTTTAACTGTAATTTTAATTTTCCAGTTTTAATTAGGTTCCTGCATGATAATGTTTACAATGGCTACCTTAAGACTAGTTAAAGTAGAGGTCATTTATGTGATCATCGATTACACGAGTTAAAATTCCACTGTGAGCCAGTACTCCTAACATGCTTACTACTCTTGCTTGGCAAAATAAAATATTTTAAAGAGGAGAAAATTTTGATAATATCAAAGGAGGGAGTACGTGCACTCGTCACCAACAAAAATATAACTTACCGGGAACCAAAGTATTGAAGGAATGACTAATATAATTTGATCACTAGCACTACTAATACCAAACATTTGGAAAAAAGGTATGAACCAGGACCAACAATTTCGAGAAAAATGGCAAATTCGAGAGGATCCTCACCTGTTTAATAACCTTGGTTGAATTCTCATAGTGTACCTTTCTCACATACATATCAAGATGGTCAATGTGGCATATGAAACTTTAAATTGCGCACATGCAAAGTACATACAGGTCACGTTGTGTTTGAAAATTTGCTAACAATTCCTGCCTCATGTTTACAAATGTCTTCAGACAGAATTCGTAATTCAAAGTACTTTGGGTAATGTCAATACGTGTTATATAATATTACGACTTTAGACCGATTCTGAAACAAAGAAACTACCTGTCCGTGACTAAGCCATTGCATCAGAATCACGTTCGCGGTTAATTCAAAGAGAACTTTGCCGCGTTGGTGAGAAACTCTGTTTGTTTTGCAATCAGCCATTGACGTCACCAGTCGGCTTAGGCTTAGGGACCGGAAAACCCGACATTATAACATATCAGTGCTACTACCCCAGACAGTTTTCAAAGAGACCACCGGTATCCAATCAGAACTAAGATAGTCAAAATTTTGGGGCGGGTTTCTCATGCAGCCAGATATTATCCTGTTACACTCATTTTGGAAGAATCAGTACAGTTTGAAGTGACTAAAGAAACAACACGTACTCCGAGAGCAAATTGTGAAAAAGAATGGGAAAGAAGTTCTAGAAAATTCGTACGAGATTTGGAACCAAGGTTTCTGAGGAAGCTTTCCGGGTGGGATAGGGCGCCACCCGAAGATTAGAGAGAGGAGAAGACGTGGAGGGCCAGGAGAATAGGCAGTTGTGCGAAGGCGCAGGGCCGGGAGAACAGGCAGTTGTGCGAAGGCGCAGGGCCGGAGACGGAAACAAGGGTACCAGAAGTACCGAACGAGATACAAGGCGGAAGTTACAGATGAGTAACATAGAAGGGAAACAGGAAGGAAGCACTCTCACCTTTTTAATTTCGCGTGATGAAATAACTGGCAATTTGAATATGTTTTGTATTGATTGGAAGCAATTTGCATTGAAAAATTGTCCTGTAATTGTTGAATACCGTGATACAGTTTATTAAATTGTTATACCTTTCACCTTATTATTTTTTATACTTTATACACCTAGACCGTTGGCCTTGCTGACTGGGGCTCGGAGCTATTTAATCTTTTAAATATCCGTCCTTCTCCGGTGTTAGTAATAATTCCGTTGGGGGCACGTGACAATACACATAACTATATCATACTACTTTTTTGTTTAAAGTCGCAAACTAATATACCAACACGAGTACATTTGTTCGTCAACATAAATTTTCTTTGTTTCATTTACTCAAGTAGATTGTTAATATATGTGAACAACTCCACACATGCATTACAATAAAATGCAATAAAATGTTTTTGATTTTTTTGTATGGTGATGGGATACAATTTACGATAACCGTGTCAACGTAAAAGCAAGAAATAAATGATTATAATTCTCAAATAATCACTCTACGACCTCATCGTTTATATCAAGTCGCAAACATACCAACCAGAGCAGATATGTTCATCCATTTAAACACACGCAGATATTTGATTTCAATCGTTGACTCTAGTGTGTTATACATCTACTAGAACAAACCTTGGTGTGACTCGGAACAGATCACTGACTTTCTGTAACTACCTGAAGAAAACTGCAGCAAAACTGAGCACTCGAAACAACCTATTCCGCAAACGGGCTGGCTCAACCTGGGGCACTAGTGCTCAGACACTCAAACCATCAGCACTGGCCCTCTGCTATTTCAACAGCTGAGTATTGCGCCACTGTATGGGCTCGATCGTCCCATACCAGGCTAATTGACGTCAAGCTCAACACAACAGTTTGCATAATCTCTGGAACACTACGTTCTACTCCTTTACCATGGCTGCCGGTACTCGGCAACATTTCTCCTCCACATCTCCGTCGCCAGGAAGCAATCACATTACAGCTGGATAAGGTTTACACCTGTGAGAAACTCCACTGTACATGGACATCACCTCATATCCAGCAGTCCGCTTGGCTTTGAGACATCCAATCTGGTTAGGTCCGTTGCCGGAGGATATGAGAGCTATTTCGGCATGGAGTGATGAGTGGTCTTCAACAGATGTTGTAAACCGCTCCCTCGTAGCTGAACCATTTGTCTGCCCTCTTGATTTCAACCTTCCACGACATCTGTGGACCAAGCTGAACCGTTTCCGAATAGGTCAGGGTCGTTGTGCAGTCGGCCTTGTCTGATCCGATGGGGCCAGGCAACTGTCTCTTCCTGTTGTTATGTATATGTAATTTAATTATTTATTTGTTAGTTTTAAATTTTGTTTATTTTATTCCATTACATGTTATTGTAATGATAATTTTGTCCACTGGATTTGATATTTTTTTTAGAAATTCAATTCAGTTCTGTTTGCCCTGATAAACAGACAATAGTAGAAACACTGTATCTATTTGCTGACCTTGATTCAGAACCAGTTTCAGTTTTGAGTAAACAGCTTTTTTTTATTTTTTATTTTTTTCCCAGAGTAAGAACTATTGATTTTAGCTAAGGCCATACTAGAGTACGTGATGTTAGGCATGTAAATGTTTCTACGTTGTTCTGGGAAGATGACCACGTGACCCTCATACGGGAATCTGTTTTGCATTTTAGATAGTCTTATAACTCATGTTATAAGAAGAAATAGCCAGTTGACATTTAAACCTTTGATACTCAAAGGTGTTTTGTTGTGACCAGTTTGAGTTGAATGTTTATTTTATTCAGTTTAAAGTAATTTATTTTTCCGGTATACAAGTGCTCCTAAACTGATTCTTGGACAAAGACATTTATTGAAAATTATTTGGAATTCCAAACTGGAATATTGTTTTCTGTGATTCAACAAAGAACTGTTGACACATCAGGACAAAGCTGGCTATCGAAGACGTCATCGCCTTCCATCTTGAATTTCATTGGGATTCGAACTGTGATTCATTTAGGACTTTTATTTGATAGGACTTATATTTTTTGATTCTTGGATTAATTTTGGATTTGATTCGTAAACCGTAAGTCCTTTTCTCATTTTTACCTTGTTTTTCTAGGGAAATAAATTATTTTGTTAAATTTTACAAAGCTTGTTATCTTCACTCTTTTCTTGTTACTTTTGTACGAGCCTAGACACGTAACACTGTAGTTTTGGTGCTCAATAGACCATGTCACACATTGTGAACAACTGTCCACTGACAAAGTTCCCCGGTGGACTGCAGGCTCTACACCTTGCTGATGATGACGCTGTTAAATGGCTGGGCATGCACTACGTACGATAAATAAATAAATAACACCAGCGCCCGTGCATAAGTTGAAAATTTGATTTTTTTTACACTGTAATGATTGCCCAGTCTACCGAACAAGGAGGCATTCTGTGTTGTCTGTCAAGCGTAGAAAAGTAGAAAAGACACCTTTTAAAGGACGGAAACCATTATATTTATTTTGTCAAGAATGGGAAAACGGAGTGTAAATTAAGCCCCTTAACTACTGCAAGTCTGTGTAAAAAGAGTAGTACTCCAACAGCACTTTATGGTCGAAGTGTGATCAAAGATTCAATTGAATGACTTTTAAAAATTACATGTATTTCAGTATGTATGAAGCACATTCAGGAACTCTCACATAAGACGATATCTACAATGAGCGAAACTACGACTGAACTGAAGAAAATTGTCTCTGAAAATGATAAAAGAAAGATTAATTTTCTTAGCAAATCATGTTATATGCCTAAACACACGTTGTCTAAGAGTAAGTTTTTGACTATGTACACCTTGTAGAAATGACCATATAAAGCAAAAGGGATTTAATCCATATATATA